>JAEIFJ010000667.1:0-18731 GCA_018903435.1 Leucophenga varia
AAAACTACAAACAGTATAGTGAAAGTTAAACACAAAGTGTAAAGTGAAGTTTGCAATAACCAATAATTATTGACTATAGTAATTATTTACTAAAATAAATAATTATTCCATATTGTTCTGGTAATTGTTATATGTGGACTTAGAACAATGAATCAAACGACATACGTTCTCAGCGACAATGTGAACAAGACGAGCGCCGGCTCTCTTTACAACGCAATAATGCATACTTTTCTTTCGTCTCACCGCAAATCGGTGATCGAGCATCCTCACCTTCAACTAACTCGAAACTTTTTGCCCTCAGAGAACGACAGACCCGCGTTCTTGCTCTCCCTCTCTGCCTGCTTCGGCTCACAAGTCGTGGAGCGAAGAGACCGCCCTCTCCTGCTCCTCTCGCAGCGCCAAACGACCATTCCGGGTAACTGTAGCACTGCAATAACGAGTGCAGTGACCTCACTGGCAACTGTCACTGCTACCACAACAACAACTTCGTCAGCGGCCCAACAAATTATCGCTGTGCCAGCTGTAAATAATTCAGCAGCACTGACCGTTTGCAACAACAATAATGCACGCAAAGAAGAATCAAAACAAAAGCAGAAGTCGATTTCGACTGTGCAGACTGGCATGGATCGCTACATCCAAATCAAGAGAAAACTCAGCCCTCAAAACAATAAGGCGGGTAATCAACCCAAAGTCAATCGAACCAACAACGGCAATGAAAACTCTGCAGTAAATAATTCAAACCGATATGCTATCTTGGCTGATTCTGCGACCGAACAACCCAACGAAAAACGGTAGGGGAACCAAAAAAGACCAGGCCTCCACCAATTTTCATACGAGAACAAAGTACAAATGCACTTGTAAATAAACTCGTTGCTTTGATTGGTGACAGCAAATTCCACATTATCCCACTTAAAAAGGAAATATTCATGAAATAAAACTACAGATCCAAACAGAAGCAGACCACCGTATAGTGACTAAATACCTAAATGATGCTGGTAAAAACTACTACACATACCAATTAAAAAGTTGCAAAGGGCTACAGGTAGTACTTAAGGGCATTGAAGCAACAGTGACACCAGCTGAGATAATTGAGGCTCTGAAGGTCAAAAACTTTTCTGCAAAAACAGCTATTAATATTCTAAACAAAGACAAAGTTCCGCAGCCACTATTCAAAATAGAACTCGAACCAGAGCTCCAGGCACTAAAGAAAAACGAAGTGCACCCAATATACAATTTACAGTACTTGCTACATCGGAGGATCACCGTGGAGGAGCCGCACAAACGTATCAATCCAGTTCAATGTACTAATTGCCAAGAATACGGCCACACCAAGGCATACTGCACCCTTAAGTCCGTATGTGTTGTCTGTAGCGAACCTCATACTACCACTAACTGCCCCAAAAACAAGGACGATAAGTCTGTGAAGAAATGCAGTAACTGCGGCGGGAAAAACATACTGCAAACTACAGAGGCTGTGTGGTGTACAAAGAATTGAAGAGCCGCCTAAACAAACGTATTGCCACAGCACATACATACAACAAAGTCAATTTCTACCCTCCGCAACCGATTTTTCAACCACCCCTAACTGTCCCAAGCACTACTCCAACAATTTCCTTCGCTAGCGCCCTAAAATCCGGACTAGAAGTGCCCGCCCCACCGACAAGAACTGCTCATTCCGAACATACACCGACAAACATCCAACAAACACAACAAAGTGGCATCGAAGCTATGATGCTATCCCTACAGCAAAGCATGAAAGACTTTATGACGTTCATGCAAAATACTTTGCAAGAGCTCATGAAAAACCAAAATATCCTGATTCAACTTCTTGTATCTTCAAAATCCCCATAATGGCTTCCCTACGGATATCTCTGTGGAACGCAAATGGCGTTTCACGGCATACACAAGAGCTCACACAGTTCATTTACGAAAAAAACATCGACGTAATGCTACTATCAGAAACCCACCTCACAAATAAAAACAATTTTCATATACCAGGATACTTGTTCTATGGTACAAATCATCCAGATGGTAAAGCTCATGGAGGCACTGGAATACTCATCAGAAATCGCATAAAACACCACCACTTAAACAATTTTGACAAAAACTACTTACAATCTACGTCCATAGTCTTACAACTCAACAATAATTCAACGACTCTAGCCGCAGTCTACTGCCCACCGCGCCAATCTCTGGGCTTGGGGATCTCGACTTGTGACGCCAAAGGGTAAGCAATTGCAATGCGCTTACGAAGCCAGAAAACAAGCTAGACTATGTATCCCCGGGTAAGCCTACATACTGGCCAGCAGACCCAAGAAAAATCCCAGACCTGATCGATTTTGCAATTACTAAACATGTCCCCCGCAACATGGTCACCGCCGAAGCACTAGCAGATTTATCATCAGATCACTCACCTGTTTTTCTAAATATGCTAACTCGCCCCCACATCGTCGACCCACCGTATAGACTCACAAATTTTAGAACAAACTGGCCAAGGTATCAAAAGTATGTCTGTTCACACATAGAACTAACGACGCCATTATCTACAAAGGAGGATATAGACAAGTCAACGGAAACTCTTGGAAATATTTTAGTTTCGGCTGCAAAGGCTTCAACCCCGCCAGTGACGTATGCAAAACCAAACTACATCAAAACTAATCGCGAAATCGAACGGCTGGTATTAGATAAACGACGCCTACGAAGGGATTGGCAGTCTAATAGATCACCAATTACAAAGCACATGCTTAAAATAGCCACACGCAGGCTTACCAATGCTCTTAAACAAGAGGAAAAAAACAGCCAACGTTCATATATCGAGCAACTCTCTCCCACCAGCACTAAGTACCCTCTGTGGAGAGCTCACAGAAACCTAAAGACTCCAATAGCGCCAATTATGCCACTACGAAGTCCCTCTGGCACCTGGTTTCGAAGTGATGAGGAAAGAGCCAGTGCTTTCGCTGACCATTTACAAAATGTATTCCGACCAAATCCCTCTACCAACACATTTATTCTCCCTCCTTTAATAGCAGCCAATCTAGATCCTCAAGAACCCATTGAATTCCGACCATGTGAATTAGCAAAGGTTATCAAAGAGCAACTGAACCCAAGAAAATCGCCTGGCTACGACCTAATAACCCCAAGAATGCTCATTGAACTCCCAAAGTGTGCTATTCTTCACATCTGCTTGTTGTTCAACGCAATCGCCAAGCTTGGATACTTCCCTCAAAAATGGAAAAAGTCGACCATAGTAATGATTCCAAAGCCAGGAAAAGATAAAACGCAGCCATCATCATATAGACCGATAAGCTTACTAACATGTCTCTCAAAGCTGTTTGAAAAAATGCTACTCCTTCGGATTAGCCCTCATCTTAGAATAAACAACACACTTCCAACACATCAATTTGGCTTCAGAGAAAAACATGGAACCATCGAACAGGTCAATCGAATCACGTCAGAAATTCGTACTGCTTTTGAACATCGAGAATACTGCACAGCCATTTTTCTAGACGTCGCGCAGGCATTTGACAGAGTGTGGCTCGATGGACTTTTGTTTAAAATAATCAAGCTGTTGCCCCAAAACACACATAAGCTACTGAAGTCATACCTATATAACAGAGTGTTTGCAATAAGATGCGATACAAGCACCTCACGCGATTGCGCAATCGAAGCTGGAGTGCCGCAAGGCAGTGTACTGGGTCCAATCTTATACACCCTGTATACGGCGGATTTCCCCACAGACTACAATCTAACAACCTCCACGTTCGCTGATGATACCGCGATACTCAGTCGCTCCAAATGCCCAACAAAAGCCACGGCACTCCTATCCCGACACTTAACATCTGTAGAACGATGGCTTGCCGACTGGAGAATTTCAATAAATGTTCAAAAATGCAAGCAGGTTACCTTTACCTTAAACAAACAAACATGCCCACCACTGGTCTTGAATAACATATGCATTCCACAAGCCGACGAGGTAACATATCTGGGTGTTCATCTGGACAGGCGGCTCACTTGGCGCAAACATATAGAAGCCAAATCGATACATCTTAAACTTAAAGCAAGGAACCTCCACTGGCTCATAAATGCTCGCTCTCCACTTAGTCTAGAGTTCAAAGCTCTTCTATACAACTCCGTCTTAAAACCTATCTGGACTTATGGCTCCGAGCTGTGGGGCAACGCATCCAGAAGTAACATAGACATTATTCAGCGAGCACAGTCAAGAATTCTGAGAACTATCACTGGAGCGCCGTGGTACCTTCGGAACGAAGACATACACAGAGACCTAAAAACCAAATTAGTAATCGAAGTAATAGCTGAGAAAAAATGAAATATAAAGAAAAGCTGACCACCCATACAAATCCCCTCGCAAGAAAACTAATCCGAGTATGCAGTCAAAGCCGGCTGCACCGCAACGACCTCCCAGCCCAGCAATAAACTTATTAGGGCATTAATGAAAAAACTATCACTAAGTGAAAGTTAATTAAGTTAGATTAAGATTTGAACACTTATTGTTAGTCTCTTAACACAAAGGGAAGATTCAATTTTTTTTTTTTACATGATAAATTGATTGTTTAAGTAAAATAAATAATAGTTAGTAAATGCAGTTACGGTTCTGAATCACTCTCGACATTGACTCTCCAATCTGCCCACTTTCTTAATCTAGATGCTTCTAAAATACCTTCATACGGCATTTGTGTTACTGGACAGTTTTCTATATCTGTTACAACGTATCTATCATTTGGTAAAACCTTTTTAATAACATATGGGCCTTTATATTTTGCTATAAATTTTTTATTTGTCCCAATAGTTGTATCGACATTCCGAACCACCACAAAATCGTTACAGGAAAATTTCTCATGAGGTTTATATTGATTTTTGTGAGTTTCTGAACTTTTTGATTGAGAAGTTTTAAGTTTTTCAAATGAAGTATTTCTTAACTTATCCAAATCTCGAGATGTTTCTTCTTTTTCTTCTAAATACTCAGTCAATATGTCTATTTGTGAACTTCTCTGGCTGACTCCGAACAACAACATTGCTGGTGTTTGGTTCGTTGTCGAGTGGACGGAATTATTAATTGCGTATTCAACTTTGGTTAAAAGTTTGTACCAATCAGAGTGCTGAATTGGTTCCGAGATTTTAGAAATCATTGACTTAATAATTCTATTTATTCGCTCGACCTGGCCATTGGCCTGAGGGGAGGCAGTTGCTACTTTAACATGTTCAATATTGTTATTCAACAGAAATTCTGAAAATTCTAAAGACGTAAAACAACTTCCCCTATCGCTTACTATTCGCTTTGGTCGACTATAACATTCAAAATATTTATTAAGGCAGCCCTTTAGGTCAATCGTACTTGTAGTATTCACCGGATACAACTTTATATACTTCGTAAATGCGTCAACTACCACAAGTATATGTTTTTTCTTTGAAGCGATTGACGGAAGAGGGCCAAAATGATCAACGTGAAGTGTGTCAAACGGAATTGGTTTTTTCGGAATGTTGTGCAGTGTACGATAGTTTGCATGACGCGGAACTGAATACATGATGCACTTTAGGCAATTGCCTATGAAATCTCTAACTTTTTTGTCCATGTTAGGAAACCAATAGAAACGTTTAATTTCTGCAACTACTTTTGCTGACCCAAGATGACATAGTTTTTCATGTACTACGCGAATTATGTTGTTTTCCATTTCGGAAGGTACATATAAAAGCAATGCACCATCATTAGTTTTCCGATACACAATTCCATCATCAAGCTCGAAATTCTTTACTGGACCCGATTCTAAATTATCCCTTAATTGTAAAATAACATTATCACGATTTTGGGTTATTTGTAATTGAATGTCAATGCTATCTTCCTCAATAATGGAAACAGTGTTATTAAAATCTCCTAAGTTCGGAAGATTTGCGGTAGAATCAAAGAGTCTACTTAAGGCGTCTACATGAATCATATATTTTCCGCTTCTATGTTGAATTGAACAATTATAGTTTGACAGCTCTAGTGCCCATCTGGCTATTCGTGCATTAACACTTTTCCTTTCCAATGTTAGGATTAGTGCATTACAGTCTGTTATTATTTTAAATTCAATACCGTCCAAATATATACTAAATTTCCTAAGTGCGTAAATGATTGCTAATGTTTCTAATTCAAAACTATGATATCTTCCCTCTTCTGGCGTTGTAGCTTGTGAAAAATAAGCAATCGGGTGGAATTTACCATCTTCTTGCTTTTGGAGCAAAATCGCTCCAAAACCTAACTGACTCGCGTCACAGTGAAGCTCAGTTGGTTTTCCAGGACTATATAATGCTAACACAGGTTCCGATGTAAGCGTATCACACAAATATTTAAATGCTTGTAAACATTCTTCCGAGAAATTAAATTCTGAGTTGGGCTTTGTCAATTGTCGAAGAGGTTTTGCGACACTGGAAAAGGAGGGAATGAAGCGTCTAAAATATGAGAAAAGGCCTAAACATTTTTCTACATCACTAGCACATTTCGGAATAGCAATGTGCTTAATTGCTAACATATGGCTATTATTTGGTTTTATTCCTTTTTTGCTTATACAAAATCCCAAGAAGTCTATTTGCGGAAAACAGAATTTACATTTTGACAGCTTTAATTCTAGACGGAATTCGGATAATCTCGCTAAGATCCTTTTTAGGAGAAGTATATGTTCCTCAAATGTTTTTGTGCCAATAGCAATATCGTCCATATAAACGGCAACATTTCCATCTTTGACAATTGGTTCTAAAACAAAATTAATGAAGCGCTGAAAAACTGCGGGTGCGTTCTTTAGACCAAAAGGCATTCTGAGATACTCATATTGACCATTTGGTGTTACAAAAGCCGTATATTTAATCGAATCTTCCGCTACTTTGACTTGATGAAAACCGCTTTTCAAATCAAGTATACTAAAAAAATTATTGCCTTCTAGTTTTTCCAAACAATCGTCTATTCTTGCAATTGGGTAGCCATCTCTTTCTGTTATCTTATTTAATTGCCTATAGTCTACACACATTCTTTTTCCGCCATCCTTTTTTTTTACAAGGACAATTGCGGAAGTGTACGGAGAATTGCTAGGTCGAATATGTCCTAAGGCCAGAAGTTCATCAATAATTATTTCCATTTCTTTCCGATCATGATATGATATTCTACGAGGTGCACAATAAACTGGTAAATCGAATTTTAATCTGATCTTCATTTCGTAATTATGATCTGCCATTGGAATGTTTTCGATATTCAAATAGTTTTCTTTAATGGCTTCACAAACTCTATTGAAATGTTCGCTACTTAAATCGGGACTTATATTTTGTTCAGTTTCTTTGTCTATGTCAATATTCATTATAAAACTATTAATACTACAATTGTTTGATCGAAGTTTTCCCGCAATATCTGCAGTTTTACAATTTTCTATCAATTCAACGGAAGTCGTAACAGAAGGTTTATCTATCAATTCAACGGAATTCGTAACAGAAGGTTTATCAATTAATTTAACAGAAGTCGTAACAGAAGGTTTATCAATTAATTTAACAGAAGTCGTAACAGAAGGTTTACTCACTATTTGCTTATTGCACAATTTGCAATATTCTACAATAATATCAGTTGTCAATGAGCTATAAATGCAATGCAGAATTTTTTCATTAATTTTCAAAGTATCTTTATTTGCCGTAACTTCAATAGGCGAAATTTGATTTTGCTTTTGGTAAGAAAGTTTTAAATTAAATGTTTTCAAAAAGTCTCTTCCCAACAATACTGGATAAGGCATACATTCGTCCGGGACAACGTAAAGCAATACTTCATTTGTAATGTTTTCAAAAGTTATCTTAACAACTAATTTTCCGAAGGTGCAAAGCCGAAAATTTCCTAGTCCCACAAATGGTGTACCATAAAGCGAATCTCCTGTTAAACTTTGCGGTATGGTGGAACGTCGAATTAAACTAATGGCGCTACCAGTATCAAGCAAACAAGAAAATATATCACTATGTGAAAGAGTCTCAATGTCGAATGTGATTCTTACCGTATTAACAATTGAAATCTCTGGGGATTCCGTGTTGGCAGTATCCTTAATAAGGGCTACCATCTGCTTGGTAGCGCTTATGCTACAGTTTTTAATGGTGTGATCCAACGATCCGCATTTGAAGCATGACCCTTTAGCTCTCTTAGGCTGACCACAATCCTTTGCCATGTGTCCAAATCCAGAACAGTTAAAGCATCTAACGGGAGTCGGTGTATTTTTCTCCTTCGGTGTGGCGATGCTATTGCGTAGACGCTTATTACGCATTTCGGAGTAACGGAAAGATAATTTCTTCAAGTCCTCTATGGTAGAAGCAGAATATAACACAGCTACGTCAGAGGTGAAGTCCTGCAGTCCTTCGATAATTAGTTGCACGACCTGAGATTCCTCGATCTGTGCTCTTGACGCAATCTCCTGCATTTGAAATATGTAGGCCAGGAATGACATCTTGCTGCTGCTGAACACCGTCGATTTGAGTAGTGTGACGACCTCGACTACGGAATGCGAGCGGCCAAATGTTTGAAGAAAGCGTTGTCTGAACTCGTTGTAGGACGTTGACTGATCCACACGGAGAAACCAACCGGCATTTGATCCTGGTTTCATAAGTCGTCGTATGCATTTTAATTTGAAAATGTCATCGCCGTCCATGGTGTCGCATGTACGTTCAAAATCACACAGCCACTTGCGCGCATCTGCTGCATGCTCGCCGCTAAATGGAAAGATGGCGGTCATTACGTCATTCACTTCTGCGCGATTTCTGCTTGAAGTCCCGCGTAGATTTTCTAGAATCTTCTTCTTCTGTAGCAGTTCAATTTCAGCTTCAACAATTGCTTGTTCTTCTTGGATTTGTTTTAAGTTGTCGATTTCGTCAGAAATTTGCAAAGCCTGTACAGCTGCTATAGGCTGTTCGTCTGTTTCCGAAAACTGTTTTTCTGTTCCTGCCGCTTTTATAGCAGTTTCCATAATGTCAAATTGTGCTCCATGGTCCTTAGCAAATTTTTCCAATTGGCGGGTGTTCGCCTTCTTGTCGAATTGAATTTCGTTGCTCAGGAGCCATGCAATTATTTGTTCTCTTTCCATGATGAAATTTAACGGAACTTTACGAAATTGACGCGACACGCCGGCGTCAGTTCAGAAACTTGCTGACAATTGTCAATTTGCTGCAATATTCGCAGTTTAATTTTATGTTGAAACGTTTAAAAAATTTTTTTTTTTGTTTGGCGTTTGATGATCCCACTTCTGAAGTTGTGGAGTTAGTTAGTTTTATTTTATTAAGTTCTTTGGGTTTTTTATACGTGTGCTTTGTTCGAAGTCTTAACCGATAGTGACGCTCTATCGATGCGATAGTGACGCTCTCTCGATGCTGTGTTGTACAACACTATCCCATCGATAGGGTTTCCGATAACTTAATTAAATTATGATAGTATATCGATAACATTATTTACAGTTAGTCCTCTTACCGACTCTCGGTGATATAAAGAACACAAGACAGCAATGACGGTTGTTCTGTTTTCTCTATTCTTCCTTACCACAATCCTGATACATTCAACATTCATGCTGCTGTACCAAATTCGTATAAAATGCTACCAATGCTCCGACACGGCCAATCCTGACTTTTACACGTCCTCGTGTATAAATTTAGCAATTCATGTTGATATGCCCTGCTCAAGTATTTCTTCCTCTTTCCTTTAAAATCAATTTAAAACATAATCTTTACAACTAATTTGATATTCAAATCATACAGTTGGCCTATCTCCACCGCCGTTAGTAAACTTTTAAGGGTAGTCATTACACGCTCGACCTGTCCATTCGCTCGACTAGCTCCTGTGGCAATTAAATGCAACTAGATATTATGCACAGAGCAAAACTCCTTAAAACTCAGATCCCGCAAAGCATCGTCCCTGATCTGCTATGATACGGGATGGAACACCAAACAAGGAAATAACTGCCTTCACTGATACTATACAATTGGCTGCATCTATCTTCAGAGTATGGTGTAAATAAACGTATTTTGTAAACGCATCTATAAGGACTATGATATACTCTTTTTGGTCGTTCTTGCCACTTAGTTTACCCGTGATGTCTATATGTACCGTATGAAAGGGTATTTCGATTTTAGGAATCGGATGCATTTCTTGTTGAATTTTCCCAGATTGTGGTTTCGATAGTTTGCACGTGATGCAATTGTCAACAAACTTTCGTACGTATTTCGTCATTCCTACAAACCAGTAACAGCTATATACTTTGTCAAGAGTCTTTTCCCAACCAAGGTGCATTATAGCCTCGTGAATATGGTGAATGACAGCCCACCTATAAGACCTTGGAACTACAGGTAACCAACGGGTTCTACCATTTTTCTGAATTTTAGGATACAGCAAACCAGCTCTCAACTCATACGTACTAGCAAGACTCTCGTTCAAATCATTGTTTTGTAGTTTAGAGATTAAAGATGTTATTTTGAGATCTCGCTGCTGTTCAGCTATAAGCCAGGTGTCACTCAATTTAATTTAATCTACACCCATTTCAGGAACCTTGAACAGCAAACTGTAACTTTTTCTTTATCGGGTTTCTTGAGAAGAAGTCCACATGGCATGCGTTTTTCTTTCCTATACACAACATCGAATTCAAAAGATTGTAAATACAACCACCATCGATATACCTTGTCATCTAACTCAATCTTTTGTTGACTTGCCTTTAAAGAGTTACAGTCGGTATATATTGTAAACTTGATACCTTTCAAATAATGTTGATAGTATTTCATAACTGCGTTAAATATTTGCCAGGGTTTCCAAAAGATATGAATTATACCTCTCTGCTGGGGTTGTACATTTACTGTAGTACTCAATTACATGGTTTTTATCATTTATCTTGTGCATGAGTATCGCACCATAACCCACAGAGCTAGCATCTTTATGAAGCTCAACCGGTTATTGTGGATCGAAAATAGTTTAAACCGGGCTACGGGTCAATGCAAAGATTATCTCCTTTCTCATTGCTTCATGATTTTCCTTCATCAATCAAAACTATTATTGTCTTTAGAAGTAAGACTAAATAGAGGCTTTAACGTTTCAGAGAATTTTGCCACGAATTGTCGAAAGTATGATGCTAATCCAATAAACTGTCTTATCTGCGTGACCGTTTGCGGAGGTGGCAATTCAACTAATGCCTGCAACTTTCGAGGATTAGGTCTAAGCTCACCTGCCTCTACTTCGTAACCGAGATACTCAATTTTTGATTTTAAAAATGTACATTTTTCGAAATTAAACGAGAATCCAGCTTGAATGAGAGTTTCTATGACTGTCTGTAATCTTGAAATTGCCTCCATTTTAGTTTCGGCCACGACCAATACATCATCTATGTAAACCACAACATACGAATACGAAAGTGGCCCCAACGCTTTTATTATTGCCCGCTGAAACACTGACGGAGTTTAAACCAAACGGCATTGCCACAAACTCGTACTGCCCTTCCGGTGTAACAAATGCCGTACGCTCTACTGAATCTGGGTGAACAGGTATTTGGTAGAATCCGCTGGCCATGTCCAGACAAGAAAAATACTTTCCCCCACGCAACCTTGCAATTTGATCCGAGATAAGAGGCAATGGGAATTTATCCGACACTGTATTAGCATTTTGCTCTCTATAGTCAACACATAAGCGATCAGTTCCGTTTTTCTTTTTTACCAATAAAATTGGACTCGCAAATGGGGAACAGCTCGGTCTTATAATATTTGCTGCCAATAATTCGTCAATCTTTGCACGAACAGTTTGCTTCTCATCTACACTAAGCCTATATGGTCGCCTTTGTACCGTTTTATTTGGATCTATTAATCGAATTTCTAACTGACCTGTGTTAACTTTTGACTTTGGAACTCCTGAGATAAAGTGTTCCATGTATGGTTTCAAAACGTTTTTTAAACGGCCCTTGTCGGGTTCTTTTAAACCCTCCCTTTTCTTTAAAAAAAAAAATTTTTTTTTTTTGGTTCAGTTACAACATTAATCAGTTTTACTTTATAAATGCAGAATCTGTCTGACTCAATCGTCACTCCGAAACCTTGACTTAAAATCTCCCTGCCTATCATGATATCGTGTTTCAAGTACTTGTCCATAATGACATGAAATAACATTTCCAGGATAAAGTCATTAATGGTAACATTGGTCAAAATTTGCGTAGAGCTACATACAGAATCGTTTCCAATACCTTTAAGCATTACTACATTATGAAGTCTTTTTCCAGAGAATTTACCAGCAACGCTTTCCTTAATGAGTGAACACTCGGCTCCGGAATCAAAGCAAAAATCAACGAACTCACCAGAATGAACGAGCACACCTTTTGGTTCCATTACCGAACATATGTTAACTCTCTTTTCAGTCTCTTTTGTCCAATCAAAGGGCACCCAGTAGAAATGTGTCCAGCCTGTCCACACTTAAAGCATATTATTCGTCTTTTGCTCACGAGGCGCTGCGCTAGCCTGCATTGTTCGCAGCATCTCCATAAAATTTCTGTTTTGTTGCTCCAAAATTTCGGCGCAACTCAGAGTTAGGAGGGTCGAATCCCACTTCTGATGTCGAAGCGTCAGTTGCTTCAGTGTTCTTAGCACCTCGAGCAGCGAGCCCCGTTCCCTTCGTTGGCGCCATCGTTCCACTTGTAGTCGTTTTACAAAATAATTTCGTCTGTCTACCTGGAATATTCTACCAAGACTGACTGCACTCTTTTCATGCACGCTCGCTCGTTGCCAAAATCTATTGCGCAGCTTCTCATGACACACTTGCCATCCTGCTCATTCGCACACACAGCAAATAGCCAGTCCAGTCTCGCTCACACACTTCTTCCAGTGATGCACACAGAACGAACCAACGGAAGAGGCAAAGACACGCCGAACACGTGGTCACGGGTCACATAGGATGATCCCTGTGATGGTCGATTTATTGACAATTGTCATTTGAGGAAGATCACTGTGACGCAAATTTATTAACAGTGGGCATTTGGAAGATCACTGTGACGTAAATTTATTAGCAGCGGGCCTTTGGAAGATCACGGTAATAAGTTATTTTTTTCTCTTGCCACCAGTTCAACTGGTCTGCTCCCTATAGTTAGGGCTCTCCCTGGACGGGTCAGCTTGTAAAATGAGGTACTGACAAGGGTTCGTATTTTTCCGAAAATTTAGGTAGCACAAGGTGCCAGAATCTGTATAAATATAATACGTATTAGATTCTGCAAGAGAATTATTATTTCCTCCAACTTTACCTGAATCCGGCACCAGTTATCCCAAGAACTTTATTTTTTTTTGTTTTCAGCCACTCCACGTGGTTGTCTTAATCTTCAAAATTCTCGGCAATCCTAATCCGTTGGTAAAATTCACCAATTAGAATTTTGTTATAGGATGATTTTAGGCAATACTCACTTGATATTGCAGGAATACATTAAATATTAGTTTATTTAAGAATGCAAAGAAACACTTTCAAAACTTTCAAAACTTTTGCACACGTCTGTGTTCGTCGACAGCTCCAGTCAAAAAGAACGAACCGACGCATGGTACCCGAAAGCTCGACTTACTTAATGATGCAAATCGATTCCCACTGATGCATTTTGATTGCACTCAGCTGAGCCTTGAAAGCTCGGTCAAGATGCTGGTAAATATCGTCAGAAAATCGGCCAGATCGCCCATGGATGACGATCGCTCGTCTATAGATGGCGCTACGCAGCCTATTGTCGCCACTAGAGGTCGCTCCAGTGTCAGTGCCTAAATGATGCTCATGGTCAAGATGCTGTAAATTACAACAACCAGTCCAGCGCCACTTCAACTCCCCCGGCTAAAATCGCCCATGGATGACGATACCGCTCGTCTATAGATGGTGCTACTGCAGCCTATTGTCGCCACTAGAGGTCAGCTAAAATGTCAGTGCCTAAATGATGTCCTCAACTTACAGGGGGTGCGAATTCAACGTCTTTTTCAAATGCTGAAATTACAACAACCAGTGACCAGCGCCACTTCCGCTAATTTGGCACAGAAACCTTTTGCAAAATTACTTTGCTGAAAATTTCGACGGAAAATTTCTTGACCTTCCACGAAGTTTATTTCTCGACTGCGCATGTTATATACTCTTTCGTTGCGCGTATGCTGCTTTTGCATACTACGTGCAGCCTGGTCTCGCATTATATTCGTGGAATCTTCCCGATTAAAAGATATCGACCGATCTTCTAAACAGTTCAATCGCCGCAACAACTCATATTGAGAACCGTTGGTCAGCATATGCTGTCCAAACACCAAACGATAAGGAGTATTATTCACCGCCGTGTGATGGCTTGATCGAAGTGCGCAACAAATCTGACTTAAATTTGCATCCCAATTATCTTGGTCTGGGCTTATATACGCCTTGATGGCGGCTAGCACCGATCTATTCACACGTTCGGAGGCATTTCCTTGAGGGGCATAAGATGCCGTGTAGGCATGATGAACGCCATATTTTTGTAATAAGGTATTGAAAGCATTCGATTTAAATTGTACCCCATTGTCCGAAACAATAGTTTCCGGTACCCCAAAACAATGAAATAACTCCTCCTCTATATATGGCAAAATTGCATCGACGGAAAACTTTTTAACGGCTTTTAGGAACGGGAATTTGGTAAAGTGGTCGAGGACAACAAAAATACCAACATTGCCGGTTTTAGAGCGTGGATATGGTCCAAGGTAATCCACATAAAGTTTTTGAAAAAACCTATGGCTCTCTGTTGTCTTAGCTAATGGTGGCCTGAGAGTTTGGTTCGGATGTTTCGTGCTCTTACAAATTTCGCACTGATTCACATACCTTCTCACATCTGCCACTAGGTTCGGCCAAAAATAATATCGACGGATACGTTCTAATGTTTTATTAATCCCGCCATGTGCCGCTAACTCATCTGTATGTGCCCATTGCAGGACGACATGAACGAGTTCTTTAGGAATCCATAGCTTCCAAATAGTGTCATCCGCTACTTGTTCTTTTGACGCATGTTCGGCTCGTCGAAAAATAAACCCATCAATAACTTTAATTTCGGAAGCAGTAGACAAGCTCCGTTCGACGTCTTCTTTAAGAGTTTGATACTCTTGTGAATTAAATTGAGGCGACTGCAGGTCAACACCCATGCCATGGTCAAGTGCGGAAAGGTCCTCCGTGAAGACACGGGACAGAGCATCAGGCACAATATTCTGTTGGCCTTTTCGATGTTGAATCTGAAAATCATATCCTTGTAGTTTTAAGGCCCACCTAGCTAAGCGACTACTTAGGTCAGATTGGGACATAAGCCACTTTAAGGATGCGTGATCTGTTATGACTGTGAACGACTGTCCTTCTACATAAGCACGGAATTTCTTGATGGACAGAATAGCTGCCAGACATTCCTTTTCGGTAACTGAGTAGTTACGCTGACACGGGTTAAGTTTCTTCGACATATAGGAAATCGGAACTTCCTCCCCACTATCAGTTAACTGCATTAGCACGCCTCCAACACCAGTATGACTTGCGTCCCATTATTGTTTTTTTTTTAAATCAATAACGAAAATACCTTCGGCTTTTTTGTAGCCAAAGGTAAAGCAGTGCAAATTGTGTACTAAAGCTAGTTACGTAGCTTACCTTGCAAGCAGTGCAAATTGCGCGCTAAAGCCAGTTATGCAGTTCACTTGCAAGCAGTGCAATTATCAGTATTGCATTCACCTATATGATAAGTGCCTACTTCGAGGCACATTTGAAAGCACTTAAAGCTCTTTGATCTATCAGCTGGAGTTCCTATCACAGCCAACTTCACCTACTCCGAATACTTCCAAGAAAAAGCCATCTGTTCTTGGAATTTGGAGCTATTTAAGATCCACACTCGTCGGTAGTCGACCTTTCAGTATTATTAAAGTCACACGGACGTGCTCTATGCATCAAGTGCATCAGTTGAAAAAAACCGGAAAAAAAAATAGAATATTCAAAGTGCAAGTGCGAGGGTGCACACGAGAATCTTTGTGCATTGGAGGACTACCAGAAAGCACTCCAAATTGGCCCAAAAATTCTGCTGGAAGCAGATCCGTGAGCTCTGGAAAAGATTAACCTTTGCTCTGGTCAAAGGTAATTTTTCCAGAAGCCCGAGTTATTTAATTTTAAAAGGTACGTTAGTAACCTCCCGTAGGTTCTATACTAAAGTCCATTTTTTTCTCGTTGACAGGGTGTGCATTTGGCACCCAAAGCCGATATACGGCATCACTGCCTTATTGGCAGACTCTGCCGTCACCACCGTATACGGCTAGAAAACAGCGATCCCTGGGCTCTGTCATTGCCGTGCAGCAACTAAGCTGGCCGACACAGCGCTCAGGGCGATCCTGTTGGATTCTGTCGGTGTGACATAACCTCTGGCCGGGGTTACATAACCTCTGACCCGGCGTGTCATAACCTCTGGCCGGCGTGTCATAACCTCTGGCCGGCGTGGCATAACCTAGTCACCGCCTTGCCTTCTTGTTTTTGCGCCGTTGGAATTGCCAGTCTTGCCCTGCATGTGGGCTAAGCTGATCTTCGCTCCAACCAATTTGTATGGAATAATTTCTGGAGCTCTGCGTCAACGTGTGCAGCCGCTGCGCTGCCTTCAACGGCCACCTTGCCACTTGGAGCTAGGAGCCGACAGATCAAGGAGCTAGCTTGTGTTTTTTTTTGTTGCCTATTAGGGAAACAACAGACCCATTTTTTTGATTTGTATAAATTAATTAAACAAAAAAAAAAAAAAATGCAAACAGCCAGTTATGTAATTTAAAATTGTTGAGTGTGCAATAGGGAAAGAATTATCTAACGTTGTAAATAACTAACAAGAAACGTATGTACATTTATAAAAAAAAAAAATAACCGTATATATCTAAAGACAGGCCCCATGATAAATTAATCGTTTGCTAAAAGATTGAAACATTGTATAAGAGAATTTAAGAAATAACATATATATTTAGCTTTTGTTAATACCATTTGATCTGCATCATCATCACCACGCTGGAAGGCCTTTCAACGCTGGAAACACATTTGTGAGTACTCCCAAACATCGTGTTTGTCCCTAGGCTAGAATGATGTGTATATTTGTTAAATTCTCTTAACTACTGAGCAACTGCTCAAGCAAACAAATTACAAAAAAAACAACAAAAAAAAATCAGAACAACATACAACAAAGAAAGCAAACCAAACTATACAAAAACAAATAGCAATCACATGTCAATTAAAAATGCCTAAGTCATT
Source organism: Leucophenga varia (assembly GCA_018903435.1). NCBI lineage: Eukaryota > Metazoa > Arthropoda > Insecta > Diptera > Drosophilidae > Leucophenga > Leucophenga varia. Next base: position 17,249 of record JAEIFJ010000667.1, read on the forward strand.
TACACATATTGCAACACTTTAAAAAAAAAACTTAAAAAAAAACAAAAAAAAAAAAAAAAAAAGACACTTTAAAAAAACCACTCAACAAAAAATACATATTGTCTCAAAAAAAAAAAAATGGCATAAAATACGACTACATCTTTCTCGGAATAGTCATAAAAAAATTATAGTAAAAGAAATGTTTAAAACAATTACAAACAGCTAGTTACAAATCTAAATGTAGCATAAAACTTATGCTAATGTTTATTAAATATTGAATTGCCTAGGTAGAAAAAAAACATTTTTTTCGTATAAAAATTATAGATAAATGGCTAGCAAAAATTAAACACAAATTTAGATAATAAACAAAAAAAAATAGAATCCAAGAAAAAAAATGAATAATGATTAGATTTAAGCCAAATTAAAACGATATTGATACTCAATGAAATATATAAACAAGTTGTTAGCCTCCTTGAAAATTTAAAAGCAAAAAAGTTGAAATTATCTGCTAACAACATTTAGAAATAAATTTAAACAACAACAAAACTTCATGCCAAACTTCGTTTATAAAGCTGAGATCTGTGTTTCATCTGACATCCAGACATCCAGACATGGACAGACAAACAAACATGGCTAATGACTTGGCTAAGTGACCTGAGCAAGAATATATATACTTTGAATAAATTTGAAAATTTTAGAAAAACACAACACAACATATTTGTTAAGGAAAATACTAAGTTCAAAAGGTGAACTTTATTAATTATATATATAAGAAAAATAATATGATTGTAGAATGCAAGCTCCTTTTGAATAGGAATAAATAAATATGAATTTTCAGTCTCACAAAGATGATGTGCTAAATTGATTTGATTTTCCTGGATAGACATGGCAACATAAATTAGTAGTCGTCCGTTTTCTTTTGGGTATCTTCGGATACATAATTTTTATGAAGATTATGGTAGGGTGGGTAGAGACCGCGAGTGTCGATTAACATCTCAGACCTCGCCAAACATTTATATTGCAGCAGTCCTTGTCAAGTTATTTGCCTCCTTGTACATTTTAGTATACTAGCCCCAATTCTTTTCTTTGTGTATGTTTGGTGAAGTTCAACTTCACTTGTAGTTTCAGCAGGAATCCTTAAAAATTTAAAAGGTATGTAGATGTGGTTGTTGGAAGGTAGCAAGAACCCCCCCCAAGCCCAAGAGCTAAGGCACCAGTAGGATTCCGTCCGCTTCCATCCGCAATCCGAATGTATGCGTGTAAGTCGCCAGTGTATTTGCAGTCTTCTTGGCCACAATTGCACTGAGCATAACGACCCAGACTACTGAAATTTGGTCCAAAAGTCCATTCCTAAATAAATCGATTGCTTTAGCGAAGGCACAATAAAGAACGTGAACGGTTTGGTGTCTCCGTTATACCCAATGTAGGTGTGAAGCTTCCCTAGATTTTCTTGAGACTTGCCATCCGCCGTCTGAACGTTCGAGGTTTTAGGTTTGAAATGGAT
>JAEIFJ010000668.1:0-47475 GCA_018903435.1 Leucophenga varia
ATAAATAAGACAAGTAAAATTGTGCAATGAGTATAATTTTTATCTATGTATGCAAATTATTAAAACGGTAAGACTCCGCCAAAAAAAGAGTTTTGCAAGTGGGTCTCCGAATTTTTTTTTTTTTTTTTTGTTACTTTGAAAAATAATAGTCTTAGGTAAGATATTTTCAAGTCTAATATTTTCAAGCCATATATGGAATGTGCTAATTTTTGAAGAACATCTTCATGTTTTTGAACAACTAGAAGTTCATGGATTGCTTTATTTAAAACATTATTCAACACGGATCCATTACAGCTCTTGTTGTTACGGAAATCTTAAAAGAGCCTTGAAAGGTCTTCCGTTCAACTTTTCCGACATTTTAAAATCAAAATGTTTATTTTGACTTAATTTGGTTTCTTAGCTGAAACGATTCAGCTTATTTCTTGAATTTTAAACTGTCGTAAAAAATTTAATTGCATCATAATCTTCCACACAGCATTGCTCGAGTTTGTTGCGTTATAGTTTTTTGCATAGTTAGAATGATTATGCCTCTTTCCCCCCCCTCTCTCTTGTTATTGCCTCCCCTCTTTATAAAACTGGGACACTTCATTCTCCCAATCAAATTATTTACCAGCAAAGTGGACAGGAACAGTTGGTTGTCACATTGATGCAAGATCTGGACTATATGGTGGATGCAGAAGAAACTCCCAGCAAAGCTTCCGATGTTTTTGGTGAGTCAATATATAAGTGTGTTACCTGGCATTGTCCTGATGGGACATCAATCCCCCCCTCCCTACCCCCCACCCCCCTTTTAATTTAAAGCTTTGCTGTTGGGTAAGTTGATTCTCTTCCAATCTCTCCAAATATACAGCAAAATGGATACCCATTTTTAACTGCTCACCGTTTACGATTGTTATTAGAGACGCAATTATATCAGGTGTAGTATTCGATCTCTGTTAATTTTCACAATTGGTGGAATACAACATCTTATATAATTGCATCATGGTGGTAAGTTATTCGATACAGCAACGATTTGATGATAAAAATTTGGACCATAAGTTTAAAATTTATACTGTAAAAAATGTCATAACGATCGGTTTAGTAATTTGGGAGTCCATAATAGACTGACATACAGACAATCATTCATTTTTATAGAAATGAACATATATAAATAGAATTATAACAGATATGGAACACTTTGAACGAATACAGCTTAATATTAATTACATTACTACTAAATACAGCGCTATTCATTCTGCTTAAATTATTATATTATTATTTTTTTGTAATGAGATAACGCCCAAGCATATTCTTAGAATTTCACTTTTTTTTTACACTTCTATTAGACACAAAGTTTTATGTAACTGTTTGGGGTATATTGCGTTTATTAAAAGATTTGTAACACAACGAACGGTTCCAACTTTGGATTATTTAATCATTTCTGATATTTTTTATGCAAAGTTTGTTTTAGAACTGATTAAATGACGCGAGTATAACTTTACATTTTAATGTAATATTTTTTTCAACATTGTCCACAAAAATAATGCAGGGTATAAAATATTCGAGATCTTAATAAGCGCTTGCTTATTAAATAATTATACATATTTTTTTTTTGCAGTAGAAACTGGTTTTTTCTTGGAAGTTGTAGTCGAGCCCTCTCATAGGCGTCACTCGAGCGATACAGTTTTAAAGTCACACAGCAACAGTTTGAATTCTGCATGTGACAGTTTGAAAGTAATAATTTTGTTAGAACAGTTTTAGTGTCCAAGTTTGAAATGCTTTGGTTAATTCATGTCAAATGAAAAATAAATACAAAAAAAAAAAAACGAGAAAAAGTTAACTTCCGTTGGACCGAAGCTTATATACCTGTTACACACCATTTGACGTTGATAGACCTTCGTGTACAGCATTTGTATTGAATTTTATCTTAAAACAGTAAACAAATTAAATATATTCTTAAAAATTTAGAAATTCGCGTTCCGATCTAGACCAATTTTAAACTGAAGATTTGGCATGGTATAAGATGCATTTGTACCATATTTGAAGCCATTCGCTTTATAAATAAATTTTTTTCTTATAAGAACTTGAAAAATGTTTTACTTTTGTATGGGAGCAATACCTAAAAGTGGGCATGGCACATTGATTTTAATATAGAAATTACACAGGACCTAGAAAGCTTAAGTTTAAAATTGCAGCTTAATATCTTTAAAACTCAGCAAATAAATCGCGCAGCAACAAACAGACAGACGGACAGACAGACAGACAGACAGACGGATATGGCTAAATCGATTCGTCTCATCAAGCTGATCAATAAATATACTTTATTGGGTCTACGATGCCTTCTTTAATGCGATACAAACTTTCCGACAAACTGAATATACCTGATTACACCAGTGTAACAGGAGTATAAATAAATAAATATAGTAAATAAATAAAATTAAACAAAAATAAAACAATTTATTCAAATTTTTACTATATTCGTATACATGGATTTATAAAATAATTATTTTATGCAAATTTTATGCAAATAGCCATATTTAATGCAAATAAAATTGACCAGCTTAGACCCACAACATTTCTCATAGGAAATCAAAAAATTGAAATTGAACATTCTTTGCAACTCACCATGGGTAATGGGAAAGTATGTAATGCTTTAAGCGGAACGTCATAAGTCAAATGTTCGAGTTCGGGCTGTCACCATTGCATTCTTATATACGATTTTTTGAGTTTATTTTAAAATATTAAAGAAAAATTTGTAATCCAAAAAAAAAATATTCTGTCTGAATTTCGAGCAAACATGGGTTTAAAAATCGACAAACCTAAGACAGATGGAAGTGGAAGGTCTAACGATGGATATACTGCAAGAAAATTTTACAAAAATCCTGATACGACTGCCAATATAACAGGCCTTGACAAGGACTTGACTATCAGATGCTCAACAATTTTGCTAGCAAATTCATCAGGCTACATTAATAATCCCGCAAAGTTCGGCGACAATGCTTTATAGACTGCAAAACTTCTGAGCACAAAATATACTTGGTACTACCTTCTTTCTTCCGTTCATAAGGTATTATTACATGGTCCTGATGTCATACAAAATTGCTTAGTGTCGATTGGAGAGCTTTCTAAAGAAGCTGCAGAAGCAAAATACATAGACATAAGGTTGTTTTTAGACTGAAGCATATGCCCAAAATTTCAATAGTCCTGACGAATACAGATTTAAATTAAATTGGTTTTCCAACAAAAACTGGATTTTAAACTGATTATTCCTTTAGAAGCTATATGATATAATATCCCGATATTCACTCTGGCTATATGAAGCTGTTTTCTATGAACAATTATAAGGTTGCGTTGCAATATAATGGAAAACAAAAAAATTCCCATACAAACACTTGATTTCAGACCGATCGATTAGATGACAGCTATATGATATACTGGTCCAATCCGCCTGATTTTTATACATCATCTTACTATAAATTTATAAAAAATTTTGTGGTAAGTTTGAAGCCTCTACCTCAACTAGAAGTATTTTTGGAGGGCGTTCCCATATAAAACGAACCAGTGTGCAATGTTGCCATTTTCAGATTTCAAAGTTTCGATATCATGGTTTAAATTTTCAAATATTTACACCAAATCACTTACACCAAGACTATGAGATAAGCAATTTTTAAAAGTTTTTTTAAAAGGTAAAGAGCGCAAGCTTCTGATTTTTTGATTGGAAGACTGGGCCGATCGGACCCACGGCAACAGATCGCTTCTTGTTGGTTGGGTTCGAAGATCGGCTTAAATACCCGAATCGGAACGAGATCCATCAGTAAACCTTTTAGCTGTGCATGGTGCCAAGACATTTTTTTATTTTCAGTATTTTTTTAGCTTTAAGCATATTTTTCAGTTGGGTTCTGTGTAAAAAAATTAAAGAGTTTTTTTTTGTACTTTATATTTTCTTTCAATCACAAGCTCAAGTTTATCGTCGCAAAGAATAGCAAAATTGAATTTGAAAATATTTTTTTCGTATTTTTTAATGTTTTCTGAGCTTTTAAAATTTATGCAGCGCAAAATCAAACGCCTATACGAATATTGTGCTTATAAGAAAGAAATATTACATCTATTAAATTTTTTCCACTTTAAATTTCAATATTAAACACTTCAGTTAAATTACTCAAAAAAAAGTAAATCACTGCAAAAGCAAATATAGCAACTTTACCATTAAATAAACTTCAAATGGAATAATTTAAATTTTGCTTGAGTTAACTCAATGCCAAAGGCTCAATAAAAGAATATTAGCCGCAAGGCTTATTGAAAATTAGCTAAGCAAAATGCTATTCTATAAATAAGTAAAAAACTTTGAAGGCGGATACGAACTTAATACGCATTACAGTGCTCACGCACACAGTGCGTATTATTAATATTTAAGAATATACTCAACTTCTCAGTCTATTTGGCGTATCGAGCACGAAAATTCAATAAACAATTCATCATTCAAAATTTTCCAACTTTTCAGCATAGGTAAATCGTATTCAAGAGGAAGTACCAACTCAAAATGGCTACCAAAAGCGTTTATGAAAACTTAAATAGGGAAAATGCCCAACAAAATGGCGTCCATCACGATGATGGCGATGATGCTGATGATGGCGTGCTTTTGCAATTTCTTTGCATAAATATTTTAAATTATGCTCAAATTTTTCGAAACGTTGGCTATTTAGCATAAATGCGCGGCACAGCACTCAGTTGCTGAAAGTACTCAAATAGATGAACGCGCCGGAAGTGGCTTTTAAGCAAAAAAAAAAAAACTAATTTTGTCGACGACGACAATCGCCTAAGGACATTTTATTTAGCTGCAAAAAGTCTTATTTATGTCTCGGCGTCGTCATCATTTCATTTTGCATGTAGCGAAAATTTGCTCCCGTTCCATCGATTTTTGCGACTAATGATGTTATTGTTGTAGGTGTTATTTGCTCTTTGCCGGATTTTAAACAGTTGAAAAATATGACAAATTTACTTTGGTCCTGTCACATCCTTCGTTCATTGACTTTACTTGCTGTGCTATTTAGCAATCTCAGTATTTGAGCTCTTTTTCTTCTTCATTTTCATTTTCATCTTTAAAGTTTGTAGTCTGTTCATTTTGATGCTGCCGACAATGATGACGACGACAACGCACGTCCGGAAGACAAAGCAAATTAATATTTCGTCTTCCATTATTTTCTCGGCAGGTAGCCAATTGTTGAGTTACAAACGATATCGCCATAGTTATAACTCTTGTCTGGTGTGTCCTTTATTTTAATGGGATTTTTCATTAAGGTGATTATTTTAAGCTGCTTGTTGAAAGTCAAGTTATTCTACTGTCTTTAGTAAGGCAAATGTTTTTGATAGTGTTTCTTATAAGTTTATGAGCACAGCACGAGTTAATCGTTGCAAAATTTATAAATATTCTTTAACATACAACAACAATTATAATACAAATATTTTGGCGTTTTATCTTTATAGTCTTTGGTGCACTTTTTTGGAGACAATTAAAAATATTTAGAATATTTTTTTTATGAATTTTATGCTGAATCTGAGTATTAAGTCATATATTTTAATATATATATCGAAATTTAAATTTGTATACCCGTTACACATAGTGTAAACGGGTATATTCAGTTTGTCCAAAAGTTTGTAACGCATTGAAGGAGGCATCGGAGACCCCATAAAATATTTATATATATATTCTTTATCAGCTCGATGGGAGGAATCGATCTAGCCATGTCTGTCTGTCCGTCTGTCTGTCTGTCTGTCTGTCTGTCTGTCTGTCTGTCTGTCTGTCTGTCCGTCTGTCCGTATGCCCGTCTGTTTGTTGCTATGCGATTCATTCGCTTAGTTTCAAAGATATTGAATTGCAATTTTAAACTTATGCTTTTCTCGGCAACGACTAGGTTAAGTTCGAGAATGAGAGTGCCACGCCCATTTTTAGATATAGCCCCCATAAAAACTTATCGATTATTTTCGATTTTTATACCCGCCACACATAGTGTGAAGGGTATATTCAGTTTGTCGGAAAGTTTGTAACGCATTGAAGGAGACGTCGTAGACCCCATAAAGTATATATATTCTTGATCAGCTCGATGAGACGAATCGATTTAGCCATGTCCGTCTGTCCGTCTGTCTGTCCGTCTGTCTGTCTGTCTGTTTATTTCTTCCCAATTTTTTTGATGAAGATATTTAGATATTACGCCGAAATTTGGAACTTAAGCTTTTCTCGGCAACGACTATTATGAGTTCGAGAATTAGAGTGCTACGCCCATTTTTAGGTATAGCCCCCATACAAACTTACCGTTTTTTCCGATTTTTTGTATAAAAATTGTAATTATTTATGAATGTATTCGCTCAAAATTGTGTAAAATCATTTCTTTTGTCATCCAGTGTCAAAACCAAAATGCCACGCCCTCTTTTAGGCATAGCCCCCCATATAAACTTTCCATTTTTCCGATTTTTCCGATTTTTTGTAAAAAAATACTAATTATTTATGCATATATTCACTCCAATTTGGCTAAAAACATTCTAATGTCATCCAATGTCAAATCAGATGTGCCACGCCCATTTTTTGGTATAGCCCCCATACAAACTTTCGGACCATTTTCGATTTTTTGTATGAAAATGGTTATTATTTATTCATGTATTTACTCCATATTGGGTAAAAACTCTTCCAATATCATGGTGCCACGCCCATTTTCAGGTGTTTCTTGCATACAACCTTACCGCCCGTTTCCAGATATATTCGAGAAATATGTTGTTATACATATCTGTATTTTAAGCTCAAAATTTTAAATTAATATTGTGTGTAAACTTAGGTGACCACTGATGATTACACATAAACTCTTTAAAGATTCATGTGACGGTATTTAAGCTTCGGTTCTACCGAAGTTAACGTTTTTTCTTGTTGGTTTAAAAAAAAAAAAAATTTTAAAAATTAACGCCCCCCCATTTGTAAAAACATTTCTTTTGTCATCCAGGGTCAAAACCAAGACGCCACGCCCATTTTTTAGGTATAGCCCCATACAAATTTACCGCCCACTTTCGAATGTTTGTATGAAAACATTTATTCTTTCTGAATGAATTCAATTAAAATTTGGTAAAATCAATTCTAATGTCAACTCCATCGATATGGTAATGATCGGGCTAATATAACAAAAGCCTCCATACAAATTTGATCAAATTCATCGTTAAATTTAATCTAAGCGCCAAGTGAACATATAAGCTATTAAAACTTTTGTGTAACGGGTATTTAAGCTTCGGTTCCACCGAAGTTAACGTTTTTCCATGTTTTAATTCTGAAAAAAGTGACTTTACTAAAATGCTTTTATCTTTCGATCAAATCATCTGATTTAAAAATTGTTTGCATGAAACTGAAGGTAATAAAATTTTATATTAAAAGTTTGTGCGACACTTTTCCAAAAAACCTGACAATTTATTAAAAAGTTTTCAAAAATTTATCTTCGTTTTAAGAAAAATTTTAGAGCACAAGGAAAAACATTCACTTCAATTAAAAAGAAGCACGAACTCCTGTCATACGAAGCTTCAAAAAGCTTACAGTAGCGTAGGTAATATTTCGCGTAGGATGGAGCCCAAGTTAAGACACTATGTTTTAAAGGCAAAAGTAAAAAAATGGCCCGATCCGTTCTGATTTTCACAGAGTATAACAGTGACCCTGGAAGAAATAATATCCCATTTTTTCACCACGCCTACCATACGTCTAGTTTTTGTTTTGTAAACCGATCTTCATGCAATATTTACAGTGAGAAACTGAGACCCTGGAAGGGCATTACACCCACTTAAAAAAAAAAAAATAAAATAAAATAAAAAAAAAAATTAAATGACAGATTTAATACAAATGAATATGTTAAAAAAAAAAAATTTTTGATGTTTCTGGATTTTTGGATTATTGGCCCACAACCTAAAAATATTTGACCAAAGAGACAAAAAAATTAAAAATTAACAGGGGTGTCATGAAAATGTCTACCAATAAAAACCATATATCATGACTATTTCTTTAAAGACCAATAAAACAAACGGTTAATTCATTTTTGCTCTATTCCATTTGCGACAAATAGCGAAAAGAAGAGAGATAATAAAAAAACACGTGGACTGTAAAGTGAACGAAGTATTAACTTTATCCCTCCAAAATCCATTATAATGAATGTTGAAAAAAAGGTAAAGCCTATATATTTTTATGTTATAATATGTAGAACTATTGTTTTAAAATTATTGTTTCACCAGTGACCTCTTGAGTGGTGTATATTTCAATAAATTTTGATTTAAATTAAGTTAGTGATCCCCCGTCTCGCCCTCAAACGAAAGAGGTTTGTTATTATTAGTTAATGTTTTCTTAGTCTATATTATTAATTTCAGCTGCAATCTTTTGCAACTCTCTATGTTATTCGTGTTATTCCACCAAGAATTTTTTTGTGCTGTCTTGCTTATACATCACGGTGCGCTTGAACTGGTTTTTATCACCTTCCAAAAATTTAAATGGGGTTTCATTTGGGGGTATTTATTGATCATAAAAATGAAAAAATAAAAATAATCAGCGGAGGGCTTTTTTTGTATTCACATTTTTGTCATAATTTTTGAATAAATTGGATTTAGGATCACAACTTTGAGATTAATTTATTTCTTTTTTAACATAAATGAAGTTTTTATACGTTGGGTCATATAAAATCTGTTGTGATGACAACCCCTTACAGATATTGATAAAACTGTCTTCGAACAATGAAATCTTTCGAAGTGCTGAGACTCCGAGATTTTATTTTTAGAGATTTACAAACCAACCGAAGTCAGACTTACTAGAGATATTCCTGACTACCCTGAATTAGAGGTTTCTGACTTTAATTTGTATTTGTTGTTCAAAAATTTGTTTTTTTTTTGTTTTTATAGTCAAAGAAGTAAGTCAAAGAAAGAAGCTGATAATCCATGTTGATATAAAAGCCATTCGAAAGAAGAAATCCCAATGAACAATTTGCGCTGATTCACCGGTATGACAGAATTAATAAACAATATCTAAAAACAAATTGTGCACAAATCATATGGAAACATAATTTTATATGTCTGATGTCGATCTGATGGACGGTCTCATGGTCCGATAACACAATCAAGCTAAGACTCAAAATTTAAGGATTAAACTGCACTTTGGGGACAAGACTGGTCCAAATGCAATCATTTATATAGACGTGTTCATGCCAAAAGAAAATATGAATTAGGCGGTATGTCCGAATGTGGAAATTCTTTCAAACTTCCAGAATTCCTAAGCTCTCCATAATGAGGATAATAACTTAAGTTAAAAATCTTGAAGAGTTAAATTTTGGTTGGATAATCCTTTCAAAATAAATAAAAACACATGCCAAATGATTTTGGTACGAATGATTTTGGTTCGCTGAATAGGAATCAATGATCAGAATTATTCCATCTCTCATGGTTTTCAAGATATTCTAACATTAAAATTTTAATTATAAATGGAGTTCTTTAGAGTATCTAAAAACTCTGGGTAATGAATAATTCTGAGCATTAATTCAAAACCAGCGAGCAAGTTTCTTTGTATACAGTCCAGTCTCTGGTCTCTATTTTTTGTTAAATTTGTCTGCTTGTGTAATTTTAACAAATCGAAAAACATTTTAATAAATTACAATGAAAATAAAAAGTTTTCTTTATTACAAAAATTAAAATTCAGTGATATGCGATAAGCGCAATATTGAAACCGATAATATTTTTGTATTTTTTCCAAAACTAAATTCAACATTTTTGTTTTCATTTTTTTTGTCAATTCAACAAAAAAATCTAAACAAGCAAAAACAGAACACATAGTTGGAGTACTATCAAAATCAATGTAATTGTCACAAACTAGAGTGTAACTAGAGTAAGAATAATTTGTTTGAAAACACCAATACTGTCATAGATAAAAAGCGGCCATTTTGTGCTGACTCAGTAAGCGTTGTAATGGCGCGCTAAACGGAAATGACTGTTGTTGTTGTTGGTTTTAGTTTATATGTTTGTGACTGCTGCTCAAATGTGTTCACTGGTCTCGTTATTGTTTGTTTGCAATTTGCTTATTAGGCAATTTTATTGTATGAATTAGAATTTTAGTTGCACAATAAAAAATAAAGAAAATATATATCGCCAAATCGATTTAAAAATCATTTTATTCAAGTGAAAGTTTTGCAATGGACACTCAGTAAAATGAAAAGAAAATTAGTGAAACAATTCAGTGAAGAGTATAGAAACCTAAGAATAGAAATAGAAACCTAAGTAATTCAGTAATTCTACTTTAAAATACTATGTACCCAAAGTTTATGAACCTTAAAATTTTGGTTTAACGGATGATTTTTAAAGCGTACTTTTTGTAATCTAATTTTTTAGAATCTAAAAATTGCCCTTTGCCATTTACGTTTTAAAGATAACTTCATAAAAACGTTGTCCGCAGTTCCGTTTTAAATGGTCTATTCGAAGGTCCAATTTGCGTCTCTTTTTCGAGCACTTTGGCACGAATAACGCTTGTTATGTTATCCTATAAGCCTTCAACTAACGACTAACGACTTCACATAAGAAATAGTCAAGGGCCGTAAAATCGCATGATTTTGGTGGCTAACTTAAAGGGCCATTTCGAGAGATAAGCTGTTCACAAATTCATCCTTCATGTGACACTGTCTTGATGAAATCATATGTCAACTAAGTTCAATTCAGCCAACTGAGGCAAAATAAGAAAATATTTTAACTTCGGTTGAACCGAAATATATATGGGGACTATATCTAAAAATGGGAGTGGCACCTTGGTTTTGAGATTGGAAGACATTAGAAGTATTTTTATCCAATTTGGATTGAACATTCATGAATAAAAGCTATTTAAAAAAAAAATAGAAAAAACGGCAAGTTTGTATTGGGGCTATACGTAAAAATGGGCGTTGCACTTTTTTTTCATACTTGATTTAGTCATTAGAGAGAAAAGCTTAAGTTCTGAATTTCAGCTTAATATCTTTAAAGACGGACATGGCTAGATCGATTCGTCTCGTCGAGCTGATCAATAATATTTACATATTTTATGGGGTCTCCGATGCCTCCTTTCATGAGTTACAAACTTTCCGACAAACTGAATATACCCTTCACACTATGTGTGGCGGGTATAAAAAAGTCGCGTATCATGACTCGTTATCGTTCGTCTTTAACGGTAATGAATCTTCCACGGTCGTCTTTGAAGAAAACGGACGGATGCACAGTGGTCGATTTCATACGGCAAAAATAAAAATATAAAAGTCTGAAACTTGCCGCTGTTTATATCAAAACTAATTCCTAAAAGACCAATAAACAAACGGTAAATTCATTTTTGATCTATTCCATTTGTACGCGCGACAAAAAGCGAAAAAGAGAAAATAAAAACACGTGGACTATAAAGTAAAAAAAATTATTATTTTTTACCTCCAAAAAAATTAAATTATTAATATTAAATCGTGTTTAATCGCCTTAAATTGTGACGAATATTGAAAAAATGTTTCAAAATTATTGTTTTACCAGTGACCTGTTGAGTGGTGTATTTTTTTTTATATTTTGATTTAAATTATAGAAAAGTTAGTGATCCCCGTCTCGCCCTCAAATGAAACATGTTTGTTATTATTAGTTAATGTTTTCTAAGTCTATATTATTAATTTCAGCTGCAATCTTTTGCAACTCTCTATGTTATTCGTGTTATTCCACCAAGAATTTTTGTGCTGTCTTGCTTATACATCACGGTGCGCTTGAACTGGTTTTTTGTCCCCTTCGAAAAATTTAAATGGGGTTTCATTTGGGGGTGTTTACTGATCATAAAAATGCAAAAATAAAAATAGATGGTTTTCTTTGTATTCACATTTTTGTGATAATTTTTGGATAAATTGGATTTAGGACATACAAAACAAAATTTATGTCGTGCTTGGCGGACCAGAGGGGTCATTTCATATGTATTTTGGGTCACTGAATCCGAATTTGAATTTAGTCAGAATTTAAAAGTTTGTTCAAGTTTTCTTACTAACCTTAAAAATATGTACATTTTGCTCAAAAATTAATAAATACGACCTATTTTTTATGATTGTTATTATTATTGTTGTTTTTAGTATTGTTTATTACTGATTATGAATTAAAAAAAGCTAAGATACAAATATCACTTTGATATAGGCAGCGTAAGTATTTTTAGCCGCTGATTTCATACAAGACCGACCACTGTGCGATGATGCCACCAACACATAAACCACACCAAACTGTCGTTTTTTCGATGCATCGATAATTCTTGTAAGGCATGAGGCTGTTCATCACCCCAGATGCTACAGTTTTGCTTGATTACGTATCCAGAAATGCGCTTCATCGTTGATCACAATGTTTCGATAAAAAAGCGGAATTTCATGGAGCTGTTGTAAGGCCCATTCACCAAAAATTAGACACTATGATAAGTCATTCGGCTTCAATTCTTCAAATCGACACATAAAATTTTCCACATGCCTGATTGCTGAGAACTGAGAACTGCGACGGATTGCCATGTCACGATCCTCATTAACACTGGACGGTACGGCTGCAATGTTCTCTTCGGTACGTACTAAGTAAATTTTTTGCGAGGTTTGGTGTTAACAGCACGAATTGTTGATTCACCAGATCGATTATGATGACCACAATATGGTCGTAACAAACGATGCTCATTTTTCACAGAGCAAAAATTTTTATAATAAATTTCAGCAATTTTCAACCGTTACTCTTCGATGAAATGGCAGAGTATACTGAAAACTTTAGGATGCCATTGCCAACCAAACATCAGTCTTGAGCTAACTACTATAAGTTGGGTGGTGGGTGCCTGACTCAAAGACAGAATCCGAAAGAGTTTTACGTGAGAGCCTGTCGTGAAGACTGGATCCCACGGTGCCGAGCACAAGGATTGGTAAGCGCCAATCAATGACTCAAAGACAGTAATTATTCCATGGTTCGGCCATCTCAAGTCAAGTGCTTCCAATATATCTGTTCCTGAACATACTCAGGATGTTTTTAACTCCCGCCTTATATACACTACAATAATTTGGTAGTCTGAAAGACACATTGAGCCTTAGGTCCGCGGTAAAACAGCGTCCTCCAACTCTACGTTCAATGCTTAAACCTTTTTTCATATAAAAGATATCGAATGCAAATTTTTTCCATTTTTCTTTATAAAAATCTCAAACTTTAATACATGCAAAGAGAAACATATATGCCCAAGTATGAACTTAGTTAAATTTTTATTTTATTTATTTACTTTTTCAATACAATTTCCAAATGGTATCAACTTATTTGCTTATGTAAAATATTTCACAATCATAAATTTTCATATTTCACTGTTCCCCAAAGAATTTGAGAATTTATTTTCATAACAATTGACATTTTAAATTGTGTAAAAAATATTGTTGCAAAATTTTTTAAATGCCACTTGAGAAAAAAGTTTTCTCGTTCGTCGTTCTTTGAATATGAAATAGAAACTGTTTTCATGAAAATTACAATCGAAGGCACTTAAAAGTTTGCGCGCTGTGCTCGAATAAGAAACTGAAGCATCCTTCAATGCAGTCGCAATACATAAACAAAACAATAAGCAGCTACATAAAAAAAAAAAAGGATAACGAACAATGTGAAAAATAGAAAGAAAAAAGAATCAATTGTTTCAATACTTCTTCCATACTCATTACCCTTTTTTAACGTTTATATTTTTTTCATATTTTTCTCGTTATAAATTAAATGAATTCTTTCTTTTTTTTTTTTGTTCGAAATTCGATGCACAACGAAAGATTACAGCATATCAAAATTCAATTATCGACAATAAAGGATAATGGTCGAGACATTTAAGTTGATCCTTTTACAATAATGGTCATTTTAAGTGCACATTGTCCTCATCGTTCTCATTGTTGTTTTTGTTTTTGTTAATATTACAAAAATATTCGTGTCATGGCATTAATTCACTCTACTTAACGCTCATTCACAGCATATATGGTAAGAATTTTTTATAAATTTTTAATGCTTAAAATATATAAATGCACGAGATATTAATTAAGTAAAAGTTTTTTAAATTAAATTTTATACGATTACTTTTTAAGCTGTAATTTTAATTTTAATATTCTTTTCATAAAAGGACTTGAATAACGCTGGGTTGTGCCAATAATTACTCAATGAGATGTCAAGAATTTAAATTAAGGTTGAGAAATGAAATCTGTACATATAAAATTGTGAATTGGTTTCTACATATGTCCGCTATGGACATTAAAACTAGAGGTGGCAAACTATCGATAGTCGACGATATCGATAGTTTTAAATATATTAGGCGATTCGAACTTTTAAATTTGGTGTCACTTTTTCATTGTCCCATACGGCTAGAGGCAGCATGACGGACACTCCGCTCCAAGTTAACTCATCTTTCGATGCCTTATTCTGTCTGTTACATAAATTTGCACAGTTATAAAACGTCAAACTTCAGCTACAGGGAATGATAATGGAAAATAAAATTTGAAACTGATTCGAATTTGTGTCTGATGACTGTTTGGAATCGTGCCGGAATATTATACCAAACCACAATTTTCCTGATCCCATAAACTGAAATATCAAACTTTAAGCTTGAAGATTTTATCTTATCGAATTGCATCTTTGTAGATCAAATAGATGGAAAAATATTTTGAATTTTATTTATGAAGGCTATGACTTTTTGCGAACCGCAGGCTCAACTGCCCCCCAGGCTCACCTTGAGGCCAAAAGGAAGCAGCTAAACCTTAAGTTAGCTAAATTGAACTGGCTACTCGACAGGAGATCTGAGCTGAGCACTCGCAAAAAAATACTGCCCTACAAAGCACTGCTGAAGTCCATTTGGACCTATGGCATCCAACTCTGGAGGACGGCAGCTGAGTGTAACATCGAAATCCTGAAGCGATTCCAGAGCATGCTGCTCCGCTGCTCAATTTGCTTATTGTCTCGAATAGACAGATATTAAGTATTCTTGAAAATTTAAAAAAATAAATAAAATAACAAATTTATGAATCAATTGAGAATACATTTTCTATTTACATGTTTATTGAATACTAGCAACTCGCCCCGGCTTCGCACGGGTGCAGGTACCCGCGGCTTTGCTCCTTCCCTCCAACCTTTCTTCTCCTCCCCTCACCACTTTTTTTCCTCTTCTTCTTTCCTCCTTTTCTTTTCGTCTCTTTTTTCTTTTTCTCCTAATTTTCTTCTTTCCTTTTTTCTCCTTTCCTTAAACCCTCTCCCCTTCTTTCCACTCCTTTTCCCTTTTTTCTCCTCACACTCCTTCCGCTCTCCCCTTTTTCTCCTCCCCCCCTCCTTCCCCCTCCCCCTTTTTCCTCCACCCCTCTCCCTTTTTTTCTCCTCTTCTTTTTCTCCCTTTTCCTCTTTTTTTCTATCCTTTTTCTCTCCCTCTCCTTCCCCCCTCCCAATTTTTTCCTCCTCTTTCTTATCTCCTCCTTTTTTCTCCTTTTTTCGTTTTTTTTTTATTTTTTTCCCCTTTTTCTTTTTTCCTCCAAAGAGGTTCTCACAATTTGTTCGGTAAGCCGCTGCCAACGCTCAAGACTGAACTCTCGCGCGTAGACTTGGGTAATTCGCAAATTTTGCTCATAGTAATAGATCGGCTTTTAGATACGATCCACAGATTGATTATGCTCAACAGTCTTCCGTTCAAATCGGCGACATGACAAAGATCTGCCCTAAGTATTCTACCAAAAAAAAATTCAAGAAGCTAATGGCATGTGCTGTACTTCTGGAAAAGTTAGTCTCCCCAATATTAAAGAACCGCCACAGCGAATGAAAATCCCTTGACAAATAATCATTCGCTATCTAGACATTTTTTAACCAACATCCGGAAGTACAATATCGTTTTTCAAATGATTTCGTTTGGCGCCAAAAAAATAAGAGATGTAACTATTTCTAGAAAGTTGATAACTTGATCTTTGGGCATTTTAAAATGATCAAATAATACATCGTACATATATTACCTATTTAAAAAAAAATTTTAAATTAAAAACAAATCTATTTAAATCACTTATTTACTTACGATTTAAATCACTTGCCAACGGTGAAAGAATTTTTTAAATCGGTCCAGTAGTTTCGGAGCCTATTCAAAACAAACAAACAAACATTTCCTCTTTATAATATTAGTATAGTTTATGTTCGTTCCTGAAATTCCTGTTCCTGAAAAAAGTAGCATTTAAATCCATCGAGCTGTTCTCGAATATTAGCTAACAATTGATAACAATTGATTTTTATACATGAGACATTCTTTCTCAACGAGAGACTTTTTTTGGACACTAAAGGCAATTGCTTCTATTTTCAAGTGTAAAATGGAACCTTAAGAAATTTGGGATAGATCCAGATCGGAAATAATTCAATTTCAATGTTTCGATTTAATTTTTAAAAAATTAGCCATGTCAATTCCAAGTTTTGTTTGGAAGTAGTCTTCCGTTAAAAAAGAATGCCTCAAATATACTCGTAGATGCTGTCAAGGTTTAAAATAAAAAAAATCTTCCATTAAATTATCTAATTTGATCAATATAAACAAATTGCAAAAAATTAAATTTCTTGCAAAATGGGTCAACAAAAACACGAAAACTATAATAAGTAACAAAATAAATAAACTAAGCGTAACAATAAAGTAAATATCAAATTTAAGCTTAAACGGAACAGTCAAGATCAATAAAAGTAATAAAAAAAAAATCACGACGCCAGACATACATATTATTATGAAAATTGAGTAGACTATATTAAACTAATAAACAGCGTTAATAATTATTATATATGCTCATGTATTATATGTATACAAACTATGTATCTTCAATCAATACATTGAAAGGCACCTGCGTTTCATAAACCTCGTCACTCAAATCAACACTCTACCGCAAAAAAAAAAAAAAAAAAAAAAAAATCGATTTATCGTTGAGGAAAATTGAGCTAAAACAGAGATCAAAAACGCAAAAACCGAAGAGATACATGCATACCAGTTACGAATCGGAAATAACAACAACGTTAAAAGTCGCAGATACAAGATACAAATCGGTTTTTAGTTTCGCATGAATTGTGTGTCTCTGAGTAAAATAAAAACGTTTGACACCTTAGCAGTTGGTTTAGTTCCTCAAAGTAAACTAAACTAGTCAGACTTAACGACGGCAATCATCCATAAAAAAAGTAACAACTTCGAGAGCAGGAACTCGTAGAAAAAAAAAACGAAATTCCATTCGAATTCCAGTTTTAAAGTGGCGCGAACGTTTAAAAAAAAAAAATAAAAAAAAGAAAAACACAGAACATGAAAAATGTTTACATTTTAATAAAAAAATAAAGAAAAAAAGTGAACGTTTAAAGACTTGTTTATGAGATCTTGTTTATAAACGCCGCCGCCACCGCCGCCACCGTCGTCGTTGTAATTGTCAAACGATTTAATTTTATAAATTTTCGAATTCATTGTCAGCTGTGTGCAAAATGCATAAAATTCCATTGATCTTGTTAATAATTGCAACAATTGCATGCAACGAACTGGTACAAACAGCGCCAACACCACAGCAACAGCTAACAGATGAGGTGGATATTGGAGTTATTGCACCGAAAAAGATATACCAAGAAATACGCCGAAATCGAGTGCACACTGAAGTAGCAGAGGAGGAGGAGGAGCAGGTGGCAGTGAATGAAACGCCAACTGAAAGTGAAATTAATATTTTAAGTGTGCCCATTTACACAAGAAATGTGAATAATGATGAAAATGATGATGGAATATATACAAATTCGCATGGTTTCTATAATCCAGATGAGCATGAAAATTCATTGCTGCAATTTAATACAGATTTTGTTACAGAACTACCAGAAGAGCAGTTAGTTGCGACTGCTGCAGTGGAGCAAACCACGTTGTTCAATGAACAAAACGATCAAAATTTAAATAAAACGAACGATAAAAATGATACAGAAGCAGTGCAAGAGAATAAAAGTGTAGTAAAAAGTCAAGAGTTTGCAGAAATATTTGAAATACCTGAAAAAGTAATAAATAATTTTGAACAGTTTGGTGCAAAAATATTGTTGAGCACAAATCCAGTGTATCCACCTGTGAAAGAAGTTGTAGAAGAAGTGGTCGATGAAATAACGCAGTTACCTGAAATATTAGCAGAAAATTTTGATGTTTCCTCAACAACAACAACAACGACAACAGAACTTCCAAAAGATACAACAGTAGAGTCACATATAATACCCAATGAAGCTGCAACAACAACAACGTTAGAAACTGATTCATTTACAACAACAACCACTACAGAGTTACCAATTGTAATAGAAACAACAACAACAACTGAAACACCAACGAATATTGAATCATCTACAACAACAACGACAGAGTTACTAAAAGCTATTGAAACTTCACCACTAGCTGAAGAACATGCAAGTATTCAGTTATCAACAACAACCACTACAGAGTCACCAATAGTAACTGAAACACCAACGGATGTAGAGTCATCATCAACAACAACAAATGCAGAATCATCAATAGCAATTGAAAATGCACCAACAACAACAACTGAACAAACAGCAAATAATGAGTTTTCAACAACGACATCCACAGCAACACCAACAGTAATTGAATCTTCAACAACAACACTCGAAACATCTGCAAAACTTGTGCTCTCAACAACTTCTACAACAACAACGGAGACACCAACAGTAGAAGAAGATTCAACAACAACTACAACAACCATGGAGACACCAACGATAATAGACGATTCAACAACAACTACAACAACCACGGAGACACCAACAATAGTAGAAGATTCAACAACAACTTCAACAACCACGGAGACACCAATAATAATCGAAGATTCAACAACAACTACCACAACCATGGATACACCAACAATTGTTGAAGATTCAACAACAACTACGACAACCACGGAGACACCTACTATAGTAGACGAATCAACAACAACTACTACGGAAACACCAACAATTGTAGAAGATTCAACAACAACTACAACAACCATGGAGACACCAACGATAGTAGACGAATCAACAACAACTACTACGGAAACACCAACAATTGTAGAAGATTCAACCACAAACACAGAGTTGCCAATAGCAATTGAAAACGCAGCAGCAAATATTGAGCTCTCAACAACAACTACAACAACAACCACCGAGTCACCTACAACAATTGTAGAAGACTTAACTGCATATACAACAACCACAGAGACACCAACAACAACATCCACAAGAACAACCACAGAATCACCAACAATTATCGAATTTTTAACAACAACAACCACAGAAACACCAACAACAACGTCCACAACAACAACCACAGAATTACCAACAACTACAACAGAGACTTCAACAACTTCTACAACAACGACGACTGAAACGCCCACAACTACAACAACAACCGAAGAAATACCAACAACAATAAGTTTCGATCATTCTGGAATTTTGTATTCAACTTCAGAACCAACAGCAGCATCTGAGTTCCCTGAAACTAGTACAACCGAAGAGAGCAACAAGCAAGCAGAAGTACAACCGACTGAGGAGCAATCAATAAGTACAGAAATAGAAGCTGTTGACTCAAATAACTCTGAAAATCTAAGAGCAGCCACGGAAACGTCAACCTTTGCATCGGAATTCAACCATCAAAATGAAGATACAGCAGCACTGAAAAAATTGTACCCGAATTAAAGCAGAGAGAAGAAAACTTTGCACCAACTGAAATCAAGCAACTGAGTACAGCTGAAGAAATTCGCTCAGAAGATGCTACAATCTACAAATCAACAATTGGAGAATTGCGCCAAAGAATTGAAAAATTAGAGCAGGCAGTGCATTTAGAGAAAAAAGATGAAAAAGAATCGATTCAAGAAATTCAACAAATGTCAATTGAAGTTGCAGCCGACACAACCACCTCTACAACAACAACAAGCACAACTACTACGACGACAACAACGACAACAACACCGACACCAATTACAACAACAGATATACCAGAAACAACAACAACAACTGCCGCTCCTACGACAATAACAACGCCAAGCACAACAACAACAACCACAGAAATTCCAATAACAACAAACACAGCCACAGAAGTTCCAACAACTACAGAAACACCAGCAACAACAACAACAGAAATTCCAACAACAACAGAAGCAACAACCGAAATTACAACCGAAGAAATAACAACATTCCAACCACTTATCGCTGCACCACCGGAACCTCGTGTTCTGAAAACGCCTGCGCCGGTACACATTGAACGTATCTTCAATGAGGACGGTGTTGAAATACTCTACGGTTACTCATCGGTATTAACGAATAAAAATGGATACTAAATACTCTTAAATTAATTCAGTTATAGTTATACAACCAAAAATGGCCTATACAAGGTCAACAGCAACAGTCGAGACGTCAGCGAGCGACATGCCAATTGTATCTAGATACTTTTCACGCGCCACGTTTTTTTCTTTTTTTTTGTTGTTGTTATAAGCTGAAAAGAAGTCTTCTATAGATTGCCATATACAATAGAAAAAAACAAAAAAATGAATGAATTATATTATTAGTTAGCATAAAAAACTGGAAGCTAAAGTAGCGGAAATAAATGTTATAAAAAAATATAAACATTTTTTATTCAATTTGTGATAAAACCCAAAATTTTTGTAAAATCGAATGAAAAAAAAAAACGAAAAAATCAAGTTAAATTTGTATTTAAGCGTTTTGTGTTTAGTTTTATTTGTTGTTGTGCTTAAATTATTAATAAAAAAAAAATAAATAAATAAAACATGAATTACGTTATTTTATTTGTTATTGCGTTTCTTGGATTTTGCAAAATTTAAATATGGAACGCACCCAGTTGGGTTACAAATCCACAAACAAAAATCCATGAAAATAAATTGAAAACAAGTAAAAACGTTAACTTCGGTGGAACCGAAGCTTAACTACCCGTCACACGAATCTTTGAATAGTTTAGTGTGATCATCAGTGGCTTATATACATTTATAAATATATATTCGAAAATAATTACTTTTTCATACATTTGTTCGAAAATAATAGATAAGTTTGTGTGGGGACTATACCTAAAAATAGGCGTGGCACCTTGGTTTTGTTATTGGATATCATTAGAAGTGTTTTTACATAAACTTGAGTGAGTAGTCTCATAAATAATACCTATTTTTATACAAAAATTCGAAAACGGTCGTTAAATTTGTATGGGGGCTATAGTAAAAAATGGGCGTGGCAGCTTGGATTTGACATGAGATGACATTAGAAGTGTTTTTACCCAACTTGGTGTGACTAAATTCATAAATAATAGCTATTTTCATATAAAATTCGAAAATGGGCGGTAAGTTTGTATGGGGGCTGTATCTAAAAATGGGCGTGGCAGCTTGGATTTGATACTGGATGACATTAGAAGTATTTTTATCTAACTTCGAGTGAGTACATTCATAAATAATTTCTATTTTCATGCAAAAAAATCCGAAAAAAACGGTAAATTTGTATGGGGGCTACACCTTAAAACGGGCGTGGCACTTTGATTTTAACACTTGAACTGCTTAGGACTGAGAAAAGCTTAAGTTCCGAGTTGCAGTTCAATATCTTTAAAACTGAGCGAATGAACCGCATAAATACAGACAGACAGACAGACGGACAGACAGACGGACAGACAGACAGACGGACATGGCTAGATCGACTCGTCTCGTCGCGCTGATCAAGAATATATATACTTTATAGGGTCTAAGATGTCTCCTTTAATGCGTTACAAACTTTCTGACAAAATGAATATACCCTCCACACTGTGTGTGACGGGTATAAAAAGTCAAGCTGCGTAAATATTGAAAAAAAAAAACTTAAGCAAAAGTAATTTTTAACAGCAAAATTTATTTTTTTAATTTAAAAGCTATTAAAATTAATATAGACGCCATCCTAGATGAACTTTAAATAGTGTCTCTAATTCATAGAAATCATTGAGCGTTAATTTTTTGTCTACTTTTCTATAAAATGTTAACTTGCCTTATTAAGCTGAATACGTCAATAATTTCTTTATGCTGACTCATTCATCTTCTTTGAAATAATATTTTGACATTTCAAACAATTTATTAAACCATGATCAAATACTTTTTCAGGGTGTAATTCTACATTTTCGCTTTTACGGTATTTAGCTCGCTCGATTTTTGCTTTCAAGCTTTGCTTTAAAAGTTTCAGAATAATTTTTTTTCCACATCTTCTTTTAAACAAGAAATAGCGCTGAAGTCGACTAAGCAAGGTACCCTGCACCCAAACTTTATGTACCTTTAGTTAATTCTAAGCTTAGTATCATACTTTATTGTATTGAATTTTCATACAAAATCTTGAAAGTTGAGAATTGGGGAAGATTTGTAGAGGGGCTACACCTATTTTTTTTTTTTGTTTTTGCTCCTACCCATATTATGATGTTTAATTAGGATAATTTGTACTAAATTTACACTTCCTAGAATTAGAAACGAAGAAGTTTATAAAAAAAAAAAATAATAATAATAAAATAAAACATAGGGCTAGAAAAAAAAACATAGCTAGTTCGATTCCTTTTTCAATGCTGATCAATAATATACATATTTTAAAGGGTCTATCTAGCCTCCTTCTGTCTGATACTTACACTTCCACAAATCTGATATACCCTTTTATTCTTCGAGTACAGCGTTTAAAATAAGCTCTAGCTAAGATGATACTATTAGAGATACCACCACCATATTTAAAACTTAGACTTTCACTTGCAAACAGTTTTTCTCTAGCCCCGTTTTTGAGGGTTCCCCCATACAAATCTTTCCCAATCATTGTTTCTTATTCTAGAAACTCTAAAATTTGTATAAATTGTGCTTATGATAATCCCAATGAAAATCCCAATAAGAGTAGAAACACAAAAATTAGGGGCCCTCTTACAAATTTACCCCATTTTTTTAGGAGTTTTTGTATGAAAATCCAATACAATAAAGATTAGACATAACTTAATTAAATTAATGATTTGATTAATGATTAAAACTGATCAAAAATAACTTAAAGAAAGAATTAGACGGACAGAGAAAGAGAGAGAGAGAGAGGCTAATTCGAAATGGGCAACAAAATTACTTGTTGGTTAATATTGGGTCTTCTTAAACGATAAATTACCCTTGGCATTTATAATTCAATTCATAAATTTAAAGAGTTTTTTAGTTGCCAAATAAAAGATTATGTGGAAATTTAACTACAATAATTGAAGGTTTAATTATAATATTGCTTTAATAATAGAAGAAAAGTCTTGTACGCAAGCTACGAGATGAAGACATACAAATTTACTGCCTTCAAGCCGGAATAAACCTGTCTCACTGGTGAAATACCAAAATAGTATCAAAACGAAAAAATGTAAAGTCAAATTTTGTTCAAAAATTTAAAGAGATAGCTAATTGCTTAACCTGAGCTTCTAAAGGTCACAAGTTTAATGAAAATGTGGATTAAAACCAAGTTTGGTTCTTGATTCGTATAAATTTCAATAGAAATCCTCTCTGATTGTATTTCCGAAATAATATAGATTCAAATTTTCAGGTTTCAATTTAATTGCTAAAAAAAAATAGGTCAAATAGCTAGGAAGTCTTATAGTAGGGGTTGTAGTTCTGGTCAAATAAAATAAAGCTGCATATTTAGAATTTGAGGAACACTCCCCAAATCAGAATTTATGGTTAAAAACTATTTTTTTCTTCTTTTCCACTTATGTGACAATAACTCCGTAAACTGCTAATCGAAATTTATTTTTTAACCAGTTTTGGAAAGAAAAAATTAAGGTCTTTCGAATATAAAGGTTATGATTGTTCAGATACTGTCTGTAAATATTTTCAAGGCTAACGAAAAATTTTTTTACGCCTTTTTGTAATCTTCAACTTTCTTGATATTTGGTTACACTATTTTGTTTAAAAGCTACATCTATGGTACACAAATTTTAAAAGTATAGTACGTATATTTGCGAGTAAAAAACAAATTTTTCAAAATTACACAAAATTACAATATGCTCGTTGAGACAATCAAAAGTCAGTGATTTATTAATTCTATTTTTGTACAATTCCGAAACTTTTAAACCGCATCTTGATTGTATAAATATTTTTTTGGGCATTTACTCTCACTCTCATCCTGCTTATTTACAAATTGCTCATATGGCGTATATGTGACATAATATTTGTAAAACATTTTGCACATACATAATCGAATTAAGCTGATGAAGTTAAACGAAAAAATGTATGCGACTCTTTATACCCTACCTGATGTGTAATATTTTTAAAGAAAATTACCAAAACGACAGCGCTGCTATGTATAATCGAGTCATTAACCAATTAAGACAAAACTAAGTTAATTTAGTAACAGCTTAGCTAATACATATATTAACTAAAGTCGGTTAAAATCGGTGAATGCACTCTTCAAAAGCGCTAATTAGAAAGGTGAAAAGTGAATGTTTTCTCTGTGCTTTTAACTATTTTTTTTTTTTTCCATTTTTAATGAAAACAATTAACGAAATTATTATACGAGTCAAACTCAAAACAGAGATATTTGGACTCAATTATCGTAATCGTTGTAAGAATATTTGCAATTACGATTTAAAGTTATAGTGTAGAGGGTATAAAATGAACAAAAATACACAATGAGAAAAAAACTAAGCACATTTTACTAAAATTAAGCACATGTGTGGTTAATTTTTTAAGATGATTCATTCACTTTTCGGTATGCTCATTACAAGTAAAAATTTATATCGATTTGAGAACAAATTGTGCTTGTATCAAGAACGAATTGTGCTTATATTTGGAACGATTTGTATTTGCTTCAACAATGGTCTTGTACTTAAATTTAAAACAAATTGTTCATATATTAGGAACGAACTATTCCTATATTATTATTGAGAACTTACATTTAGTTGAGAACCTTCGTTCTCATATGAAGAATATGTGTTCTTATATCAAGAACCATTTGATCTCGTTTTACACTACTTTGCTCTCTCATGCGGCAATTTAAACTTTTAAAACTTAAATTAAGCACGATTATGCTCAATGCAAGCACATCGTGCTTGATTTGTATGTTCTTATTTCCATTATAGCGTTTTTCTCTGTGTACATGAATGAATTTATACTTCCCACTTAGGAAGGTTAGTCGAGACAAGCCAATTATAATCGGTTGCAGCTGCACATGCGCAAACTTTACATTTAAACGAGTACATATGAACGAGTATATAGTAAATATATATACTCCTAAATGCCGAAGCGGA
Organism: Leucophenga varia; assembly: GCA_018903435.1. Lineage (NCBI taxonomy): Eukaryota > Metazoa > Arthropoda > Insecta > Diptera > Drosophilidae > Leucophenga > Leucophenga varia. The sequence continues at coordinate 25,241 of JAEIFJ010000668.1, forward strand.
ACACTTGATTTGCAGCATTTATGGTCTTTAAAGTTCCGGCATACAACAACAAATTTACTCAAGTAACTAAATGTATATAAATATTTTACTACATATAGTAAACAATCGACGTTTTCGTTCGACGAACTACTCAGACTGGTCCAGCTCAGTTGACCACATATTTTGTTTTTGGTTTTATTTGTTTTCAACAAGTTTTTTTTTTTTTGTTTGTTTTTTTTTGCAATATCGACATTTTTAGGGCGTTATTCATTCATTTATTCATGCATTTTATATCGATTTGATTAAAGATTGCTAAAATAAAAAAATCGAAAGTAGTGTTGCAAAATGTACGATATTCATCAAAAAAAAAATATAAAAACTACCTTCTACGCTAAACTATAGTTCTGTTCAATGATTTTCATTGAACATAAAAAAAACTTATTATTTATTCCAAACTCATAAATTTGTCTTCATTTTTAAAATAGCATTTAATTTACATGACGAAAAAAAAAAATTATAAAGGTTTTTTGTATTATTTTAAATAATTATCACGTTTTATAAGTTAAAAAAAAAACATAAAATGCAAGCGGCTTCTGCAAAATTTACATTCGAACTTGAACGAACTTGACATTCCAAATATTTTGGTTTTATTTTTTTTTTATTTTTAGATTTTGATTTAGACATTGTCATGCATCGAAATGAATCATAATACTTTCGTAAAACCCGTTTAATAAGTTAGATTTTATTAAATATCACATAAATAATTTATAATAAAAGCAAATACAAGAAGTATTTTTTATTAAATATCTCAAGACAATGGCGAATTGGAATAAAAATAGATTAGAAATAAGTGTTTAAGTAGTTCACTTTGCTGTTCTTATATTCACGCATAGAAAAATAACTAAAAATTTATAGAATTTTGTGTCCCTTTGAAATTTTTCATAGTTAGAACGATAGCGTGCGTATTGCAGCTTAAGAGAGTATTCTGGTTCGAGAACAACTTTTTTTCGTTTTTTTTTGCATTTTTTATAGCTTGGATATTTGAGAATATCGCTTTAAAAGGATTTTTTGAAACTCGAAATTCTTTAAAAGAAACAGCCATTTCTTTCGACCAATTTTTTTTAAACAGAAAAGCAAAAAAAAAAAATAGCCAAAAAACAAAATGTTTTTTTTTTTAATAGCCGCCATTTTGTCAAATGAAATCGCAAAAATTTTTTGAGGTACGGACGAGAATAACATCTTTACTGATTATAACCACATATTTGTTTTTAATTTCGAACAACCCGGAGACCTGAATCGTGGCCACAAGCACCTTACCTTTTTTTTGGCAACGTACTTCGAAGGCCGATAACTTATTAAATAGCCCTCGTCAAAAAAAACGAGGAGTCTTTTGTTAACTTTAATTAATTTATAATTGAATAAAAAAAACTAAAATCTAATATGTCCCTTTTCAAATACGATTTTCACGATAATCATAATACAATTAAAACAAGGTGTAGTATTTCGCATCATTGTTTGTACTTCGCTTATGTTCACTTTAGTAATCGGCGCGATTTAATGATCCAAAATATAATTTAAGCTTTATGGAAAAGTTTCTTAAATTTTTAAACGGAAAGTTTTATTAATTTATTATTTTTATTCTTTAGTATTTTGATTTAAAATTCGATTAAACCAAGGAAAAACCTTAAGCTCAAAAGCCCGGCACACGAAACTTTAATTAATTAATGTATTATCATCAGTGACATAGATAAAATTACACAAAGAGGTTGGGTGGAGACAACTCAATTTGGGGGTCAAATGCGACGCATATATGTAAAATTTTAAGCTAAAAATGCATAAATAACAATAGTTCTCCCCTAAAAAATTAGGAAGATTTTTAGTGGCCCGATCCTTGTCATATCGGTAGTACATTGATTGTTCGACAATTGAAATGATTTTACCCAGATTGGAGTAAATATATTCATAAATTGGAACTATTTCATACAAAAGCTCAAGAATGGGCGATAGATTTGTATGGGGGCTATACAATAAATGGGCGTGGCTACATGAGTCCGACATGCTAACTGCTTATGATCAAAAAAAGTTTAGGTTTGAACTTTCAGGAAAATATCGTTAAAACTTTCAGAGAAAAACGCATTGCAACCGACAGACAGACAGATGGACAAGGTTTAATCGATTTGTCTCGTCGAGCTGATCAAGAGTATATATTCTTTAAGTGGGGTCTCCGACGCCTCCTTTAATGATTTACAAACTTTTCGAAGCTCAAATACCCAACACATCTAGGTTTAGTTTATTTTTGATCATCAGTGGCTTAATTGAAATTTGGAGATTAAATGGCTTAGAGTGAATAGACCGATACAACCAAAACTTAGACATAATAATGGGTTCAAATGGGTTAAGAGTTTGTAAGGGAAGAATTTGGATGAATACATTCATAAATAATACCTATTTTCACACAAAAATTAGAATAAAGGCGAAAAATTCGTATGAGTGCTATAACTAAAAATGGTCGTGGTACCTTGATTTGGGCATTGGATGGCATTAGAATTATGTTTACGAAATTTGGAGTGAATACATTCCTAAACAATAGCTATTTTCATACAAAAAAAATTTACAAAACAGTTGAGATAAGCTTAATTTCAGGTCAATATCTTTAAAACCTAGCGAATGAAAGGCATAAATACAGACAGACGGGCAAACAGTCAGAAAAACAGAAAGACAGCCAGATGGACATGGCTAGATTTACTCGTAGTGCTGATCAAGAATATATATACTTTATGGGATGTACGACGTCTCCCTTAAAAATATTTCCGATTTACGTTTTATAATTTACGAATAAATTTATCAAAACGTAAAACCGCAAAATTTTTTTACGCTTTCTTTTTTTTTCGCAGCATGTGTAATAGGCTTACCTTTTGAATTAAAAGTCATATAGCATATTTTACGGCATTGTGAATAAATAATTGAAAGATAGAAGTATGCAAAAAATTTTTGTAAAGCCTCGGTTTTACATGTTCAAAGGTTATTGTTAAAACCAGGGACAGTAATTATAATTATATTTAAAAAACTTACGCATTCGTTATTTTTGATCAAAAAATTTGTAACTTAAAAATAATGATTATTATTAATTTAAATTCTTTTCGCTTTAAATAAAACTCAAATGAAATTTACGGCTTCTGTGTTAGACTTTTCACCAATATTATTGTACGATATCGTATATCCTTGCAAAGGGACCACAAAGCTACACACAAGTTTGTAACGCATTAAAGGGGGCATCGTAGACCCGATAAAGTATATATATTCTTGATCACCTCGATGAGACGAATCGATTTAGCCATATCCGTTTGTCCGGTGGTCTGTTTGTTTCTTCGCAGTTTAAAAAAGATATTGGGCTGAAATTCAGAACTTAAATTTTCTCTCTAACAACTAAATCAAGTATGAAAATTAAAGTGCCACGCCCATTTTTGGGTACAGCTAATTTATAAAATTACCGTTTTCATCGATTTTTTGTATGAAAATAGCTTTTATTCATGAATGTTTTCACTCCAAATTGGGTAAAAATACTTATAAAATCAAAACTAAAATGCCACGTTAATTTTAAGGTATGGGCCCCACACGAACTTTCCGTGATTTTCTAATTTTTATATGAAAAAGTTATTATTTATGAATGTATTCACTTCTAATTAGGTAAGAGTAAGGTGCCACGCCCATTTTTGGGTACAGGCCCCATATGAACTTTCCGGCCATTTTGTAATTTTTGTGTGAAAGTAGTAATTATTTTTGAATGAATTGGGTAAAAATACATCTAACATCATCCTATCTTAACTCTTCTGATATTATAAGGATCAGCCCACTAGACCATATAGACCCCAAAAAAGTCAACGCCCATTTTCTAAATTTTTTCTAATTCAAGAAAATATTTATTATTCTGTCTTCGGTTAAAATTTTACTCCATTATTGTGTCTAAAGTTTGATTGTATCGGTCTATTGACTCCCTTCTCCAAATTTTACCTAAGCCATTGATGATCATGAATAAACTAAGTCAAGATGTGGCGGGTATTGGTTCTACCGAAGTTAACATTTTTCCTTGGTTTTTTTATGGTTTAGTTTTAAATTTCAGCCAAATATCATTAAAACAAACATACAGACGGACTTGGTTAGATCGACTCATCTGACTCCTGTGAGACAGGTACAAAAATTTAGAGATTTAAGTGTTGAATTTGTGTGATCTACGAGACATATCGATATAGCCATGTCCGTCTATATGTCAGTATGACTGTCTGTCTGTTGCTGCGCGTTAGAACTGTTGTAAGAACAATTTTGATTTGTTTAGTTTTTAAGATAACATTTAATACAAATGCTGAACACGAAGATCTTTCCACGTTAAATTATGTGTTTATTGCATAATTTTTATTAATTAAAAAATAACAATTAGTATTTTGTTGTTTTTCAAATTTATTTTTGAAGATGTTAAAAAAAACTACTTATAGATGTAATGTAAAAATGTTTATAGGAACATCTACCGCTAATCCAAAGTAGTGTGGCAGCAAAATGAGTATTTATCGTTGAATAAAATTGATTTTCATTATGATATTATGATTATAGTCGATTCTCAAAGAAAACATTTCCTGACAGTTTTCAAAAACATGTTTCAAAGTAAAGAATTTAAAAAAAACAAGAAAGAACGTTGAAGTCGAGTATGCTCGACTGCAAGATACCCTGTACCCAATCTATATGTACCTTAAGTTAGGTTCTATTTGACTACCATACATCATTGAATTTAATTTTCATAGAAAAAACTTAAGAAATCGAGTATATCTTTGAATGGGGTTATACCTAAAATTTTGTTGGTCCTACCCATACTGGTCTATTTCATTGGGACTACCATAGACATAATTTGTACTAAATTTGAACTTCCTAGAATAAAAAAAAATGACTTTTTATGTAAAAACAAAATATTTTGGGGTAAATTTGTATGGGGGCTATACCTAAAATTTTGTTGGTAATACCCATATTGGGATATTTTATTTTGACTATCATAGACATAATTTAAACTAAATTTGAACTTCCTAGAATAAAAAACAATGACGTTTTTATGCCAAACCCCAAAGTTTTGGTGAAGATTTGTATGGGGGGTACTCCTTAAAATAAGTCTAGAGAAAAACCGTTTGTAAGTGCACACTTGACGGCCTAGGATAGTCTAAGTTTCAATTTTGAAAGCTCTACCTCATATAGTCTCCGAAATAATCGTTTTTCACACGGCAGACAGCATGACAGACGGACAGACGGACGGACGGACAGACATAGCTAGTTCGACTCCCCTTCCAATGCTGATCAAGAATATATATACTTTATAGGGTCTATCTTGCCTCCTTCTGTCTGTTACATACATTCGCACAAACTTAATATATCGTCCGGCCTCAGCATGGAGTATCATCAGCATTTAAATAAATATTATTTTTGGAGCACCCCTTCACTTACTTTTGTAAAAAAATCTTCAAGCATACTTTACGGCGTTGCGCTTAAATATGCAACGATAAAAGTATGCAACAAATTTTTGTAAATAGTTCAACAAAAGAAAAAGAAAGAAAATAATATCTAATTTGCAATCACAAAAACCTGTTGAAGAAATGAATATAAAGCCGCATTTAAAACAAATAAAAATTAGCACATAGATTTAGTATAATAGAAAAAATAGACAAAATTTATGTACATTAAATAAAGTAAAAATATAAATAACAAATAAATAAATTTATATTTCGGCATGTGGACGAACAGTAATTAGCGCCTTTCCACAAACTCGCTTAGCCGGTAGCACATTATCAATGTCATCATCATCTACATTCGATGCCAAATTATGCTAGTAAAGCTTAAACGTTTTAAAATGCAGTTCTAGAACTATAAAAGCACATGCCCGAGCGTTCAAATTCAACAGTTTCGTTTAGTTAAACACAACAATATGAAGTTCTTCGCATTATTCCTAGTTCTAATCATAGCACTTGCCAGTGTTCACGCTCTTCCTGGAGGACGCGATCGTTATCGTCCCGGTAATGGTGGTGGCAATAATAGTGCAACTGCTAGTGCCTCCAGCGTTGCTGAAGCCAAATCTGATGGACGTGGTGGTGCCAACGCTTCTGCAACATCTTCAGCCGTTGCCCAAGCAGCTGGTTAAAAAGGATTAAAAATAATTTTATTTGAAATACGATATTCACTGGTTTTGAAGGCGTCCTACAATATATCCGAATGATTAAATAATGATTAAAATGTTGTTTACTTGTTACAAATTTAATGTTTAGACTAGTTTCAAGAATTAGCATAAAATAAAAATTAAAAAAAAAAAAAAAAACAAACAAAGTTTTTATTTTAATTTCATAGAACACGTTTACGAAAATATATATTTAAATTTTGTGCTTAATTAAGTGACAAACAAAAATATTAATTTTTTGTTTTTTTTTTTAATTTATCGTTTGTCTAAATAATCGTCTACACGTGCTCTCTATTATCCAACACAAAAATATATTCCTGAAGAAATATAAAAAAAAAAATGTTAAATAATTTCTATATAGAAACTATTAATCCGGTGTAAAAGTGTGACGCCTATCATGGCAATTGTGTACTGAAACTGAAAGTCATCATTTTACAAAACCTAAAATGCTAACGAAAACGTGATTGCCTTCATTTTTATAAATTGTGATCCTGAAGAATTGGAATACGAAAATAAAGTTTCAGAATTTAATTCTACTGCGCATCTATGTCACAGAAGTTTGTCAGCCTTTTGTACCGAATTCGTACATACATACACATACAAATATGTATTTAAAACTACTTTTAGTTTTATAAGATCGAAGATTCGGTTCTTGCTAAAACCTCAAAACTTGCTTTAAGCCCAGTTTTCATTGCGAGCAAGAATCAAGTTTCTATTTTTATATATTTTTGATCATAACGACGAGATAATTCGATCGAGCCATGTCCGTCTGTCTGTATTTATGCGTTTCATTCGCTTTGTTTATAAGAAATTTACATAAAATTTGAAACTTAAGCTTTACGCAGCCCTTAGCATTTAAAGTGATAAAACTAAAGTGCCAAAGACATACAAAACTACCGCTCATTTTCGAATTTTTGTATGAAAATAATTTATTATTACTGCTTTTTTTGGTCCTAAATAGTTTGTTTATCAGAACCAAGGTGCCAAGCCCATTTTAAGGTAAATATAACACAAATACAAGCTTAGCGCCAAGAAAAACCACTTCTAGTGTTATGCTATGTATACACTATCCCCATACAAGTATACCTCCCATTTTTGATTCTATCAAGAAAATTTTTGTCATGAAAATGTGTATGGTTTCCTTTCTGAGCCCTTACATGGAGTCTACAGCTGAGTTGTACCGGATCTTAAAATTTTGGTGAGTCGGTTCTACCAAAGTCAATTTTTTTCATTGCTTTTTTTTTTTATACTCGCCTTAGGCTTTGTATACTCCTATCCCAAAAAGTATACATATAGAGTGGTGTTCGAAACAATAAGATCAACGCAAGTTTAAACTTAATTCGCCCTATAAAATTCTTAAAACATTTTTTTATAATTTTTATACCCTGTACCCAAAGGGTAAAAGGGTATACATATTAAGTTTGTGCGAATGTATGTAACAGACAGAAGGAGGCAAGATAGACCCTATAAAGTATATATATTCTTGATCAGCATTGGAAGGGGAGTCGAACTAGCTATGTCTGTCTGTCCGTCTGTCCGTTAGTCCGTCTGTCCGTCCGTCCGTCCGTGCGTCATGCTGTCTGCCGTATGATAACGATTATTTCGGAGACTATAAGAGGTAGAGCTTTCAAAATTGAAACTTAGACTCTCCTAGGCCGTCAAGTATACACTTACAAACGGTTTTTCTCTAGACCCATTTTAAGGAGTACCCCCCATACAAATCTACCCCAAAATTTTGGGGTTTTGCATAAAAACGTCATTGTTTTTTATTCTAGGAAGTTCAAATTTAAAATTATGTCTATGATAGTCCCAATAAAATATTCCAATATGGGTAGGCCCAACAAAATTTTAGGTATAACCCCATTCAAAGATATACCCGATTTTTTAAGTTTTTCTATGAAAATCCAATTCAATGAGGTATGGTATTAAAATAGAACCTAACTTAAGTTACATATAGATTGGGTACAGGGTATCTTGCAGTCGAGCATACTCGACTTCAGCGTTCTTTCTTGTTTCTTTTATTCCTTTAACAGCTTAGGTTGTAAGCTTTTTATAAACGTTATAAATTATTTTCTGCTTGTTCTTTTTGTTTTTTTTTTGCTGATCTGTCAAGTTTGGTGGTTGAAGTCAAAAAACAGCTGTTCGAAAAATAAAAATAAATAACAAAGTAAAATATACAATCGTTAGTTAATGTTAACAGACTATAAATACACATTTAGGCCCATACATTTCGTAAGAAGTCGCTTCCCCATTTTTTTTTGATGACTACGATGCGATTCTTAGAGAGTCTAATATTCTCGCAAGTATTTTTTGCTGCTTGCCATAAATCTTCGGAGTTTTTGGCTTAGCAGCTCGAACCCCTTTCTCCAAATCTTTGCAGAGGTGTTCTGTTGGATTGAGGTCCGGTGATTGGGCCACTCCAAAACATGGCTTTTGTGGCACCGGAATTACTCCTTTGTTCCTTTAGATGTGTATTTCGGGTCATTATTTTGCTTAAAAATATAGCGTAACGGCATTTCCTTTTAAGAGTAAGGTAACATAACACCTTTCAATATATTGCCAACATAGTTGTTTGCATCCATATTACTCACAATCTTCATCAGAGGTCCCAAACCATTCCATAAAAAACAGCCCCACACCATCAGCCTAAAATCACCATGCTAAACGTTCTTACAAGTAAATTTAGAATTGAATTCCTGTTTAGGAGGGCGTATTACGTACTGTTTATCTGAACCTGTATCAAACTGCACCACTTTTTGTTTCGTCTGACCCAATTTGTTGTGCCAAACTTTTTGCGTTGTTCTTATTATTTTGATTGATCAGCTCGACGAAACGAGTTATGTCCGTCCGTCTGACTGTTTATTTTTACGCATTTTTTTAAGTTGAGTATAAAAAGATATTAGGCTGAAAGTTAAAGTTTGCTCTGTAACGACTAATTTGCATATTAAAACCAATATGATACTCCTAATTTAAGTTGTAGCCCCCTAATAGATTTTTTGTATGAAAATAGTTAATATTTTTTAATAAATATTTATAAACTATTCAAAGATTAGGGTGACAGCTATTTGAAATTCGGTTTCACCGAAGTTAACGTTTTTCCTTGGTTTTATTTAATTGAGAAACCATATACAGCTCTCTTCACCTGAAACAGGCGTTATAACAAAAATGGGGGGTTTCCCTTCATATTGTTTACTGCACTTAAAGGCACTGCTTACTTTTTCTCGGATCATTGCTTCGTTGAAGTAAAAAGGAGGTTTCCAAAACCATAACCTCTGCTGGGTCATTTAAGAAGTATTTTCATTTTTTTTTTTTTTTTAATTTTGTAGCACTGTGTAATTTGCAAATCGTTTTTTTAATAAGAAAGATCACATTTGACGTCAACAAATTTATTCATTGTTTGTTAGTAAACATTTTACTAATTTCTCCACAAAAATAAACATAAAGTTTATTTCTGGACAAAAAAAAAAACACAAAATTAACATGAATAATCCATTGACTGAAAAAAAGAAACATATTAATTTATGTTAAAATTATTAAATTATTTATGAAGAGGCACTCACACGAAAGATGACGATGAATACAATAAATGCAAAATAAAAATGCTGCAAAACAAATGAAGCAAAATATGATCAGCGAAATTCGAATATGAAATAAATAAAAAAATAATAAAAGCTTAACAAAAAAAATGCTAGAAACTAAAAAAGTACTAAAACAATTTGAATAAAAAATAGAGCAAACGAAAAAAAGTCAATAAATACAAACCGAATAAATAATTAAATAAATAAAAACAATTAAATTATTTTTAGATTGAATTTTGTCAGACTGCCACAATTTTGTAACATTTTGCTACTTAAAAATGATAATTAATGCTTTAAATGATTTTAACTGGTAGAACAAGAATCAGTTCAGATTATAAAATTAAAAAAGTAAAATAAAACAAAACAAGCAAGAACGTTAACTTCGGAAGCACCGAAGCTCAAATACCCACCACACGAAACTTTATTCATTTTCTTGAAAAAATAAAAAAATGGAAGGTGAGTTTGTATGGGGTCTATATGTTATAGTGGCCCGATCCTTGTCATATCGATAGAATATTCATAGGATAACAGTAGAAGTGATTTTACACAGATTGGAGTGAATATATCCATAAATAAGAACTATTTTCATACAAAATCTGAAAAATGGGCGCTTGGTTTGTATAGGGCCATATCAAAAAATGGGCGTGGCACCATTCTTTTGAAATTGGATATCATTAGAAGTGCTTTTACCTATATTTGTAGTAAATACATTTACAAATAATATTTTTCATACAAAAAATCGAAAAAAAACTGTAAGTTTGCATGGGGGCTATTTCTAAAAATGGGCGTGGTACCTTTCTTCTGATATTGGATTAAAAGTGTTTTTACCCGATTCGTAGTCAAAACATTTATAAATAATAACTATTTTCACACAAAAAAATCGAAAAAAGTTTGCATGGGGGCTATATCTAAAAGTGGGCGTGGCACCTTGGTTCTGCCATACAAACTGCCTAGGACACAAAAAGCTTAAGTTTAAAGTTTCGGGTCAATATCTTTAAAACTTTCCGAGAAGAACTCATTGCAACAGACAGATGGACAGACGGACGGACAGACAGACGGACATGGCTAGATCGATTCGTCTCGTCGAGCTGATCAATAATATATATATTTTATGGGGTCTCCGATGCCTCCTTTAATGCGTTACAAACTTTCCGACAAACTGATAATACCCTTTACACTATGTGTGGCGGGTATAAAAATCTTAACTTCGGTTGGAATGAAGCTTACACATCATTTGGCGTTGATAGACCTTCGTTTGCAGCATTTGTATTGAATTTTATCTTAAAATACTAAACAAATTAAAAATAATCTTAAAAATTTAGGGAATTCGCGGTCCGATTTGGACCAATTTAAAACTGAAGATTTGGCATGGTATAAGAAGCATTTGTACCATATTTGAAGCCATTCGCTTTATAAATACATTTTTTTTCTTTAAAAGTTTGACAAAATGTTGTGCTTTTGTATGGGAGCTATACCTAAAAGTGGGCGTAGCACATTGATATTAACGTAGAAAGTACACAGGACCTTGAAAAGCTTAAGTTTAAAATTTCAGCTTTATATCTTTAAAACTGAGCGAATAAATCGCGCAGCAACAAACAGACGGACAGACGGATAGACGGATAGACGGACAGACAGACGGACATTGCTAAATCGATTCGACAAACTGATTATACCTGTTTACACTAGTGTAACAGGTATAAAAATTAAAATCATTAAAATTATTATTATTGAATAATAAACCCAAACATTATTATAATATAACAGCAAACAATTTGTTTATTGCCGCCTAAATGCTTACTAAATTAATAAAATATAATTTTTTATTCCTAAAGCAGCCCCTTCCGATGCACAATTTTTTTTGTTGCACTCCACGCCCAACCTGGGTCTTTACAAAACTTTCCCATGGATCCCGACACCTATCCAATCCTACATTGATCGACATTATTTTTTATTCCCATTTTAAAGGAAAGCTTCATACAAGCCTATTCCAAATTTTTGGGTAAACGTCTGACACATTTTTTTTGTTGCTTAAACTAGAAAACAAATTCACCCACGATAATCTAAAAAAATATTTCAATCTGACTCAAAACGGTTAGTTATTTTATATGGGTCCCTTATATTTTTATTTACTTTTGGAACATCAAATTTGCTGCACCAATCTGAAATTTAGATATGTTTTTGATAGCGGAAATGTAGAGATTATATCAGTGTCTGCCATTTTTGAAGTAATTTCCGGACTCCGAACATCCTGTTCTTTTTTCCACTTAAATTTTCACGTTTTTGTCAAAAACTCTTTTTTTGCACGATTGCATTTGAGTTTTTCAAAGTGTTGAGCAATTCAACTCATATAACTGTGTGGTTGTAGTGGTTGATTGACTGTTTTTTACTCATGTACAAACTGAAGAGCTATTTGCAAAATTGAAAATAGTTCAAAACTTTTTTTTTTATATATAATTTTTTTTTATTTTTATAATTTTAAACTTAAAATTTAAATTATTTTAAACTAAACAAATTAAAACAACTTAATAATCTGAACCGGCATTGGCATTTGCAATGGACTGGGCATTAGCATTGGAGTTACCATAACCATTGCTAACGGCGTTTGCCTGTGAATTGGCGTTTGCTGAAGCACCGCCAAAACCGTTACCTTGCGCATTGGCAGTAGCAACGGAACTGGCGCTAGCGCTACCTCCACCAACTCCTCCTTGATTATAACCATCATTATAACCGTCAAATCCTCCTTGATCACCATAGCCTCCTTGACCACCATAGCCTCCTTGATTGCCATAACCTCTGTTACCACCATTATGCCCATGATGACCATGATGACCATGATTGCCATGACCACCGCGACCACCATGACCGTGACCACCATGACCGTGACCACCATGACCGTGACCACCTCCAAAGTCACCATCATATCCACCTCCAAAACCAGGTCCGCCGAAGCCACCACCGCCGCCTTGAGCTTCAGCAGTAGCTGCAGAATCAGCATTGGCACCGCTATATTGTGGCATTGCCGACGCGGCAGCAATCATAACAGCGAAAGCAACGAAGACCTTCATTTCTCTGTTGGATCTGTGTGTATCGTGTTTGAAGCGTCTTAATAAACTTGAACAAAAAATGCCTCAGGCTTTTGTTTATATAGGCAGAAAATACTTGTTCTAATCAAAACGCCAAGAAAAAGCGTCAACTAAAATTAGCATTAAGACAACATTTTTATTTATTTGGCGACTAGAATAAGCCAGACTAACTGGGTTAAGTTTAAAACTCTTCCCCTCTCTCGCGGTCTATGTGTCTGTGTCTACCTTTAATATTTTCTCGAAATTCAGACACAGTTGTGAAGTAAACAAAACTTCAAGCGATAAACATTGCTCTTTATTTATTAATTTAAATTCGAAATGACTTTTGCCAAAACTTTGTGGAGAAATTTGACGGACGTCAGACGTGTCTACCTAAAAATAATCTATTGAATATGAAATGTTGTGATTTTGGTGATTATTTGATTTTCATATTGGGAAAAACCAGTTTTGTGATTTGTACTTAAATAATAAATATTTTTTTTATACACTATACATGTCGAGTAAATGAGTATTATAATCGTACGAATTTGTTTGTTACACGCAAGAGATGGCGGTGGAGGTCAAACCTTATTATTTTTTTCCATTTCATACATTTTTGTCTAGAATCGATTTAGTTTTTGGAATTATCTGCAATTATTGATATATTTTTTGTTATATTTATATTTTACGCGGCTTTGCTCGCGTTTTTTTTTTTTTTTTTTTTTGCTTCTCTTTGGTGGCTAAATATAAATTGTTTAAAAAATGTGGGTTCAAATTTTGGAAATCCCATAAACACTACTAACCATCATTCAAATACGCCCAGTTTCAAGTCTCTACGTTTATTCAATCCAAATGTATGACTTTTTTTCAAGGCTCTCATTAGGCCCCGGGTCAAAAATTTCTAAAATCCCGTCTAAGTGCTCACATGTAATAAAAAAAATTGGTCAAAAAAATCTATATTGGGTCCACATATGGGTCCCAGGTCCAAATTCCGGAAATCCCTTGAACACCTTGAACGCCAAAAATGTTTTTTAACCATCTTTCAAATGAGCCCTTTTCAAGTCTATTCACTCCAAAGATATGGCTTTTCCAGTTTCAAGGCACCCATTAGGCCCAGGGTCAAAATAACATTTTACAATTTTTTTGTGCCCTAAACCATCCTTGTGTGAATACGAACACACATGCAAAATTTCGTGAAAATCCGTCAAGTAGTTTTCAGGTCCATCGATCACCAACAGATCTTGGGACTTATTTTTATATATATAGATGAATGTCGTTTTGCTACGATAGAAGAACTAAGTCGCCAGAGTAGTGCAAGGAAGAATATAGAAAAGAAAATTATAAATCCAAATTTAGCGTAATATTTTGAAAACTGACCGAATAACCGAAACAGACCTGGCTAGATCGATTCGTCTCGTTAGGCTGATCAAGAGTATATGTTCTGTATAGGGTCTACGATGCTTGCTACAAACTGATAATACCCGATCATACTAAAAAACTTGAAAAACTGGGTAAACTTGTATGGGGCTATACCTATAGGTTTTTTTGGTCCAACACATACTGGTATATTTAATTTTGACTACCATAGGCATAATTAATACTAAACTTAGACTTTCTACAATAAAAAACAAGGACGTATGGGGGTATCCCTTTAAATGGCTCTAGAGAAAAACTGTGTGCAATTGCACACTAGCCGGCTAAGGAGAGTGTAAGTTTCAAATTTGATAGCGTGTAGTCTCCGAAATATTCGTTTTCATACGGCAGACAGTATGAAGAACGGACAGACTGACGGACAGACAGGCATAGCTAGTTCGTACTTTTAAGGGTCTATCAAGCCTCCTCTTATGTGTTACATAGATTCGCACAAATTTAATATACCCTTTTTCCCTTGGGTACAAGGTTTAATAAGTCTCTTGCAAATTTTATATGGTGTATCAAAGGGATACAAGGGTATATTAAGTTTGTACAAATGTATGTAACAGGCAAGAAGTAGGCATGGTAGATCCTATAGAGTATATATATGTGATCAGCATTGATAGGAGAGTCGACCTAGCTGTGTCCATCCGTCTTTCATGCTGTCTGCCGTATTAAAACGATTATCTCGGAGGCAATAAGATTTAGGGCCTCCATGTTTGATACTCTCCTGAGCCGTTAAGTGGATGTGCAAGAGAGTGGAAGTGGAAGCTGTAAGGTTGTCAAATATCTCCGTTTCGCCTTTTTGTCTTTTAAATTTCGCGCCTATGTACAAAGCGCTACAGAGCTCGTATCGGGCAATACATTTGAAAGGTCGTGACATAACCTACAAAACGACGCTGTGCATGATTAGTTAGGATACTGCGTTCAAAAGTTATAAACGTGTAAACATGGAGTTCACTAACGCTGAAATTCGCGCTATTTTGAAGTTTTCCCTTTTTATAGGCAAATCCGCTAAAGAAACGTTCAGTGAGAGTAATAGTGTTTTGGGGATGGTACTCTATCACTTTGTACCGCGGAGGAATTGTTTCGACGATTCAGAGCCGGTGAAAACGACACCATGGATAAGCCAGCCGGCGGAAGTCCTGTGATGACGAATACCGATCAAATCATGGAAAGCATCAAGTTAGACCGGCATGCGACATCTCGTGATATCGCCCAGGATATGGGAGCTAGTCACCAAACCATTTTAAAGCATCTGCAGAAGGCTGGATACAAAAAAAAAACTTGATGTTTTAATGCCGCAGGACTTGACGCAAAAAACCTTCTGGACCGAATCAACGACCAATTTTTGAAACGGATGGTGACTTTCGACGAAAAATGGATCACATACGACAATATGGAGTGAAAAGGGTTGTGGTCGAAGACCGGTGAATCGTCCCAAACAGTGGCCAAGCCGGGATTGACGGCCAGGAAGGTTTTGCTGTGTGTTTGGTGGGATTGGAAGGGAATCATCCACTATGAGCTGCTCCCATATGGCCGGACGCTTAATTTTACCATCTGCGAACAACTGGACCGCTTGAAGCAGGCGATCGACCAGAAGCGACCAGGACAACGCCATGTCACATACATCTTTGGTGACTCGTCAGAAGCTACGGGAGCTCGGATGGGTGGTTTTATCCCATCCACCATATACACGGGACATAGCGCCAAGTGATTACCACCTGTTCTTGTCCATGGCGAACGCCCATGGTGGTGTAAAGTTGCCCTCAAAATAGACTTGTGAAAAGTGGCTGTCCGACTTCTTCGCTAATAAGTCTGGATTTTTGCATAAAAACATCTAATTTAATACAAATTATGCCTATGATAGTCTCGATGAAATATACTAATGTGAATAGGACCAATAACATGATAGGTTTAGTCCCCATATGAATTTCTCCTCTGTTTTTGAGTTTTTCTATGAAAATAGTATACAATAAAATAAGTATAATACTAAGGTAAGACTTAACTTAAGGTACATAATATTGTGTCAGGGTATCTTGCAGTCGACCATACTCGACTTCTGCGTTCTTTCTTGTTATTATTATACCTTATACTCGAAGGGGATAACCACACCGATTATATATTGCTACTACTTTTGTAGGCGTTTAAACGTGCTAATAAGTGCGATGTTATTTTATTTGATTTTCATTTAAATTATATAAAACTCACAAAGATTGTTTGTTATATGAGAAAGGAGGTAAAAAACCTAAAACATAATAAAATCATTCGTTTTTTTAATCGTATTCAAATTACCATATTTGTAATATTTTAAATAAAACATTTATATTTTCAAAATATAACTTAACCGGTTTTGTAAAATGATATAATTAGTTTTATGCAAAGCGAAAATGTATTTTACGCATGTGCGTAAAAATTTGCATAGACTCTTACGATAAATTTTAAATAAGTTTACATCGGTACACCCAGTGTTTTTTTTTTTTTTTTTTGCAAAACAAGGAAATATAGTATGTTAAATTTGGTGGAACCTAAGCTGAAATACCTATAATTGTTTATAATTATGCTCACCACGAGCTTATATTATATTTCACGATAGATTTGGTCAAATTTTTATGGAGGCTTTCATTCAGAAATATGAAATGTATCCATATAAAAAATTCGAAAATAGGCTATTCTATTAATAGGTGTGGCACCTAAACTCTTACATACAAAAAGCCCAGGACCAAAAAGCTTTTAGTTTAAAATTTCAGTTCAATATCTTAAAAACAATCTGAGTAAAATGCATCGCAAAAGACAGACAAAATCGATTCGTCTCATCGAGCGGATTAATAAATGCTTTTAAAAAAAAATGTTTTTCTTATAAATCCTCAAAAGTGGGCGGATAATTTGTATGTTGATCAACCCTAAATGTGTGCAGGACACACTTATTTTGAAATGAGAAATACCTCAATACCATCAAGATAAGTTCATGTTTCAAATAAATATCTTTAAAAATAAGTAAATTAAAAAAGCGATTTTCTCGAAAAGAGAAAAAAGTACTTTCAGCAAAAGATGAAGAATCGTCAACGGAACGTGAGGCCCGCTTCAGTTAGGCTCTGGATAGATATAGAGCTGAGAGAAAAAGAGAGAGAGAATCTTGAGTAGAGCGTGAGCTTCGCCGCAGCCAAGATTGGGATAGACATCGAATACAGAGAGCCAGAGAATTATCAGCACCAGTTACTAATTGATGGGTAAGTATCGAAAATTCTGCCATGAATTACGATCCTTCGATTTCTTACAAGGACGATCGTATATTATCAATAGGGATTATGACTGTAGTTTGTGAATATTGCTTGGCATTGAAATTCAAGGACGAATCGAAAGGCATGTGTTGCTTACAAGAAAAGTTCAAATTACAAACAAGAGAAAAACAAGAAAAAGCGTTAGCTTCGGTAGAACCGAAGCTCAAATACCCACCACACAAAATTTTATTTAGTTCTTGTATGATCATCAGTGACGTAGACTATTTTCCGCAAAGAGGTTGGGTGGGGACATCTCAAGTTGGGGATCATATTAGAAGTATATATGTTTAATTGTTTATAACATATACAAAATTTTCTTGAAAAAATGAAAAAATTGGAAGGTAAGTTTGTATAGGGTCTGTATGTTATAGCGACCCGATCCTTGTCATATCGGTATTACATTCATAAGATGACAGTAGGAGTGATTTTACCCAGATTGGAGTGAATATCTTCATAAATAAGAACTATTTTCTTACAGAAACAAAAAAATGGGCTTTGATTTTTTGTTTGTTTAAAATGAATAGGCTCCGAAGCTACTGGACCGATTTAAAAAATTCTTTCACCGTTGCCAAGCTACACTATTCCCGATTGACATAGACTATGTTTAATTTTCAGAAAAATTAGGGATGCTTACTAAAACTTGAATAATCTAACAAAAGTTGTAAAAAAATATACGAAAAACTTCCTTCAATCGTCTGTCCCTTTGTATGCTTTACTCTTTAAAACTACGCAACGGATTTTGATGCGGTTTTTTTTAATAGATAGAGTGATTGAAGAGGAAGGTTTATATTTTGGAAAATTTTGACCCGGGGCCTAAAAGGGACCTTGAAACAGGAAAAGCCATATCTTTGGAATGAATAGACGTAGAGACTTAAAACTGGGTTCATTTGAAAGATGTTTAAAAAACATTTTTAGCGTTCAAGGTGTTTAAGGGATCTCCGGAATTTGGACTTGGGACCCATATGTTTACCCAATATAGATTTTTTTTAAAAATTTGTTTTTTTATTACAGGTGAGCACTTAGACGGGATTTTAGAAAATTTTAACCCGGAGCCTAATGAGAGCCTTGAATAAAAAGTCATACATTTGGATTGAATAGAAACTGGGCGCATTTGAATGATGGTTAGTCGTGTTTAGAGGATTTCCAAAATTTGAACCCAAATTTGTTGAACAATTTATATTAAGCCACCAAAGAGAAGCAAAAAAAAACAAGAGCAAAGCCGCGGGAACCTGCTAGCAACAACTATATTCATAAAAAAAATCGAAAACAAGTGGTAAGTTCGTTTGGGGGCTATACCTAAAAATGGGCGTGGCACCTTGGTTTAACATACAAAGTAGTCATTCCCGAGCAAACGTTAAGTTTCAAATTTCTGCTCAATATCTTCACAGAAAAAATAAGTAGAAATAAACAGACAGACGGACATGGCTAGATCGATTCGTCTCGTCGAGCTGATCAATGATACTTTATGGGGTCTCCGATGCCTTCTTTAATGCGTTACAAACATTCCGACAAACTAATAATACCCTTCACACTATGTGTGGCGTGTATAAAAATACTCAAAAATAAGAGAAAAATTCTATAAGGGTTATATGTATAGTGATCCCTCCATAACCATGAGTCGTTATCTAAGCATGGGTTGTTATTAGAAGTCATTCATAAATAACGCATATTTCATACAATAACTCAAACGTTGGCGGTAAATTTTATGGAGGCTATATGCTATAGAGGATCTACCTCCACCATGCGTCCTTTTGAAACATGGTTTGCTATTAGAAGTGTTTTTACAGTATTTGAAACAAATCAATAAATAAATAAACTATTTTTCTTATAAAAACTCAAAAATTGGCGATAGATTTATAAGCTATAGTGAACCCACCTCAACAATGGGTATTTCTTTAAACTTGGGCTGCTATTAGAAGTATTTTTATTGTATTTGACACAAATCGCTTCATAATTAAAACATTTTTAATATTAAAAACTCAAATATTTGTATGGGGGCTTTGCCTAAAAATAGGCGTAGAACTTTGGTTTTAACACTTAACTGCTTAGGACTGAGAAAAACTTGAAGTGTAAAACAGAGCAAATAAAACGTGTAACTACAGACAGACAGACAGACCAACAACCAGACAGACGGACAGACAGACAGACAAAGTTTACAAAAACTAAAAAAAAATAAAGTTTATAATATGAAACAACAAAAATTGGACCTTTTACCAAATCTGCTAAACAGATAAACCACTGTGCATCCTAAACATAAACATACATTGTCAGTGTTTATTATGAAACTCTTTATTTTTAGAGGAGGTCGTGACATTCCGTTTGAATTTGTATAGGAGACACACAATATTAAAAATGGTGTAGAATTCTTGAGTGTTTTCTGGGAGCTTCATGACAAAAAGTATCGCTATTATCAAGAATAAATCTATTATGACAAATTTAAAAGCAATACAACACATCTGCCACGTTTGTTTCAAAATTCGAATATTTATGAAGATATTTAGTTGGAGAGTTAAGAAGGGAGTTTTATGGTATACCTGCAGAAGCTATAACGGCAAAATAATGCGTCAAGTTCTAGGAGAGTATTAATGAACAAGGGAGCTCCAAAATTTTGAATTTCTTGTAGATTCTTCTGGTAAATTTTATAGCTTTTCTATAAAAAAAAATTAAAGACTGCCATATTCTTCGTGAGCTACTCTCATAGTGCTCTCAGTTTTCACGTTCACTAAAAGAAAATTTGCCTTTTTTTACTTCAATTCAGTTCCAGTTACTTATTTGAAAACAAGCGCAACATCTTCTAAAAACGCTTCTGTGTACCCTGCATTAAGGTAGCAAACATTTTTTTTAAAAAATTATGCTAATCGCAGTACAATTTTTTCAGAACTTTCACACAAATATTATCAAAAACACTTAAGAAACTTGGAACTTTTTTTTTTTAGTATTTTATTAACTTTTTTTCTTTTTTAGCTTGAAGCACACAAAATAAATTAAACTACTTAAATCAAATCAATAAGTCTTTTTATCCTTGGAAAGGACCGCGGAAACCACCGTTATTATTGCTAGAAGCAGTAGCTGAAGACGAAGCACTTGCATTTGCACCACCACGTCCATTGCCACTGGCGACAGCATTTGATGAAGACGAAGCACTTGCATTTGCACCACCACGTCCATTGCCACTGGCGACAGCATTTGATGAAGACGAAGCATTTGCTGTTGAGCTGCCGCCAGCATTACCGTAGGGACCATTATTGAATCCTGGATTACCACCGAAACCACCATTATTGTATCCTGGATTACCGCGGTTTCCACCATGGCCGCCATGGCCGCCATGTCCACCATGTCCGCCACCGATTCCAGCACCGAATCCACCGAATCCTGGGCGACCACCGAAACCGCCACCTTGTCCTTGAGCAGAGGCTTCAGATCCTGCGTTTGCAGTAGCACTTCCACCACCACCATTACCACCAAAGCGTTGTGGCATTGCAGAAGCAACAGCTAATACGACGGAAAGTATAGCGAAAATTTTCATTGTGAATTGCTTTGCGATATGTCTGAAGTGACTAGACAAACTTAAACTAAAACGCTTAAGGGCACAGCTTATATAGCCAGATTATACACGCGCGAATGCTAATCGTTAAGATAAAATACGATAAAGCTAGCCGACCGAAAAGTGGCAAAAATCTCGCACATAGATGAGAGAAAATTCCTTTGACATCATCAATAATGAGGGGAATTACTATTGAGAAAAGAGCAGAGTATGATAGCGTTAGAAAGAGATAGCTGCTGTTTGGCTAGAGAAACTGTCAGAAAACCAAAAAAAAAACTTGTTTCGATTTTAGTTTTGAATTTATTATGCTTACGCGTAGACTTAAGTTTATCACAACAAAAGTATCTATAATAGTGTTTGAGATTGTTTCGTTGATTTTTTATTTCATCTTCTTTTTTCTTTTTTTTTTTTTTTTTTTTTTTTTAATATTTATATTCCATAATTAAAGTTTTAGCTTTTTAATCAATAAAATACTGCAGAAGTTTGCAAATTTAAGGGAAAAAAAATAGAATGATAGAAACAGGAATTTTTGTAATTTTAGTGTTTATTCATGATGCTCTGTTTTTTTTTTTAAACTACTGTTTTTTTTTTTTGTGAATAAAAAATAATGAAAAAAAAAAAAAAAAAAAATATAATTTTTTTTCCCCCCAAAAAAATCTTGCATTATTTTTTTTTTTTCTTTTAGCAAAACAAACTGTATTTATATCACCCCCGATCTTACTTCTATTTACTTTATTTTTGTTGTTTGTCTTTATAGATGCACAAATACTTAACAGAAAAGCAGGCGGCGTGGGTGGGTTTTTTCTGTACGGGGGTATATGAATAAAAAAAAAAAAAACAAAAGGCAGGTGCCCAAAAGGAACGGTGCCCCCCCCTTTTTTTTTCCCTATTGGGATACTTATTTTTTATCATATGGGGTACTATTTTGATTTCACAGCTATCTTTTAACTTTGGAGATTAAAAAAACCTATCAATTTTCATGCAAAAACTTAAAATGTTTGAGTTGGTTGGTATGGTACTCTCTTAAAATAACCATAAACATAACCATAAGGCTTAACGAAGTGTCTCGGAACCCATTCGCAAGACAAGCAAGTAGTCAAAGCGAAGTTGAAAGGGTAGAGCACTTATGGCGGAATAAAGACATGACGGGTTTCCCAAAAGGGAAAATGAGCA
>JAEIFJ010000669.1:0-17950 GCA_018903435.1 Leucophenga varia
ATATGTTTATACGACGAACAGATATATCTGCAGCTTCATTTGTGGTTTTCTTGCTTAATACATGACACTTCATAACAACGGCAATCTCAGCCTCGACCTACTGCGTTGTGACAACATTGTTCCCCTTTGGAATTGTTGCCATTGGAGTCAACAACAGAATTTCAAGTTTTCGTTGCGTTTGGAATGAGTATTTGTTTTGCTTCGGTAAGCACAAAAATCTTAATTATACAATTTAGTATTTAACCTAGAAACTCTCTCCACACACACACACACACACATATCTTAGATAATCTGATGTGTTTTAGGAAAATGTAACATTTTTGTGATGTTTCACTCCCTAAACGAATGAAGTTAATTTAATTAAGTTAATTGAATAAGTTTTAATTACAGCGTATAGTATCACGTTCAATTATATAAAAATTAAATATACTTTATTAAGCTGGTAAAAAAAAAAAAAATAATTGTGAATAAAAAATTGAAACTGCAAAAGATATATTTTTTGATTTAAGTTTGAATATGTGACTGCAATACAGTTGCGAAAAAGTTTTTAATCAAATTATAAATGTAAAAACAAGAATAAATATTTCAGTAAGAGACTGACTGCATAGACCGGAAGGCAGCAACATTTACAGTAATTAATTTTAGAATGATTACACAGCGCTGCATCAGAATTTTCGTGCTGAACACGAATCTGGACTCAAAAATTTTCCATCCCGTCAGGTTATCGAGAAAAGGGAGTTGAAAAAACTCAAAAATATCGTTTTTTGGCCATTTTTTAAAAATTGTAGAGTAGAACCCTGACGTGCTACGATCTCCGTTATTGTCTGTTATTGAAGGTTGAACTTTGCTCTTTGAAATGAGCCCTATCCCAAATTATTCGCATGCACCCTTAGAGTAAGGGGTGCACTTATGTTAAGGTAGTAACTTATTTACACTTAAAGTTAAGAAATACTGGAAGAAGCAATGTTCCCAAGGTTTTTCAATGTCGCTGATTACAAATCTACAGTCAGATTTCAAAAATTTATGGGGTCTCCGATGCCTCCTTCAATATGTTGCAAACTTTTGGACAAACTGGATTATACCCGTTCACACTATGTGTAACGGGTATAAAAATACAATTAATAGTCATATAGGGTTGTTCAATAAGTAATGTCATATCTGTGATCGAATTTTGACGCTTTTATTTAACATACTTAGAATTATCTGATTTAATATCCGGAGCCATGCAAAATGCTCTTGGTGGTACTATGTTGGCCTCAAAACAGGCTTGCGAAAACTGGTTGTCTGAGTTTTTTGCAAATAGGAAGGGGGGTTTCTTGAGGGGGCAAGTTTGCGAACAAAACGGTTCATATTTGACCTTAATCGGATAATTCTAAGTATGTTAATTAAAGCGTCAAAATTCGATCACAGATACGACATTACTTATTGATATTAATTTCAAATTTGTAACATGTAAAGCTATTTTTAATGACACCAGCTAAAAAACACAATTTTTCACGTCAACTATTTATCAATTAATCAAAATAATAATACATATGATAAAAATTAAAACCTTTTAAATGTGAAATGTTTATCACAGGCAGACAAACATGGCTAGATCGACTCGCTTCATCGAGTTAAAAACATATTTAAAAATATATTTAGACAAAAATATATTTTAATTTTTTGTTAAATAGTTTTACTCCAAACTTGCAACAATGAGGCTGTTTATAATTTTTATTTTATTTGTAAGTTTAAACATTTTAATAGTAAAAGGACGCTTTGAATTCAAAAATGTTATATGCAATGCAATCGAAAAGGATCGTGTGAACTTTACAGCATGTTTTCTCAAGTCCTGCAGTCGTAATTATAAATATTTAACTTTTCGTGCACAGCTACTGAAACCGTTAAAAACTTTTAAGGTAACTCTACGAATTTTCTATTAAATCAATAAAAAAAATCAAAAATTGTTTCTACTCCTCTCCGCAGTTGCGTTTTGATTTACTCAAACGCATGAATGGTTATAAACCATTTTTATACAATATTTCATTTGATGCTTGTAAATTTCTGGGTGCTCCTCTTGGTAAACGAAATCCGGTAATTAATTTCTTTCATAATGTCTATAAAGATTATTCAAATATTGGACATCCATGTCCTTACGAGGTATTTTTTCTTTTTATGTATTAAAATTGTATTGTTTATGTTGAATTTCTATTTTTTTTCTTATTCAGGGTGAAGTTTATATTGATAATCTGACGGTATCATCTATCAATTTTAAATTGACTAAATTACTACCATTTCCAATAGGAGAATATGCATTTTTGTATCTGCATTTGTACATGATTTATTTATTGCTGAAATGAAGATTTTTTGGGAATTAACGGATTTGTAGTTTAAAAAAAATTAATTAAAGAAAATATTACATTTCTAGTTTATCTTTTATCTTAATAAATAATTTTATCATATTTTGAGGAACAGATTTTAGGTTAACATTTGTTAAAAAAGTGACATACATGTAAT
This sequence comes from Leucophenga varia, assembly GCA_018903435.1. Taxonomy (NCBI): domain Eukaryota; kingdom Metazoa; phylum Arthropoda; class Insecta; order Diptera; family Drosophilidae; genus Leucophenga; species Leucophenga varia. The sequence goes on from JAEIFJ010000669.1 coordinate 2,500, forward strand.
TCTTTGGGAAAAACTAGACTATTATGCGAATTATGTCAATCGGTGTCATTTCAAGCTTCCAAAACTGGCTTTGGTAACCAGACAGACAGACAGTCAGCCGGACGGACATGGCTAAATCGACTCGTCTCACCAAATCAAATTTTTCAGACTTGTTCGAAAGATTTTTTTTTTACTTAATCTAGAAACACTACATTATGTTGAAGAAATAAAACGTTGCCTTCTTTTAAAGATAAATGTAAAAATGAGACGTCTTAAATTTTTGTGAAGAACTTACGGTCTCTTCTCTTTCACTTTTTTAATCTCTTAAAATCTCTAGCAGATACTTGAAACCAATCCAAAAGATATTTTTGTGACAGCCTTGTATATAACGGTTTTAAGAATTCAAGGTTCTCCGAATTTTACTTTTTGGTATCAACATCGGCATTATTTCCCAGTTTGGTTTGTAATCAACTATGTTAAGTCGATTTATTGGTCAAATCAAATCGTATAACTTGTTGCTTTCATAAATTTCTTATAATGATATGTAAGTTATATTCTATAGGAGAAAAGAAGAATTGTTGAAACCAATATATTTAAAAATGAACATGATATCTGTAAGACATTGTTGCCAACTGGTATTAAATTGTATTGTAATTTTAATGTGAGCCATCTTATCAAATCAATTATAACATTTTATTTTTAAATATTTCAAATGAATTTTTGTTGCAATTAAAAATGCATCAATACAGCTTAATAATAATAAAAACTAAGCTATTCATAAAAATAAATGATGACAAAATATTAATTGTATTTTAGCCATTAAATCCAATACCAAACATATTTCATATTGACCAGCTAAAATCGTGTCAAAATCGTGTTTGCCTCTATTTACATCAACCATTGCGTAAGTTAAATCCTGAAATGTTATAAATATCTAAATCGGTATACTCATTATACATTTATTTTATTTATTGATTATCTTAACAATGTAACTGCACGTATTGTAAATCAAAATAGTCATATCTGTCTGCCAGCGAATTTAGTGACGAACTAATTGGATTTGTTCGTGTTTTTTGATATTGAAAAAAACATTTATTATTAGAATATTTAACTATTAACAAACAAAATACATTGGTTTAGCTAGATTAGCTGATAACAATAATAATAATAATTCTTTTTAGCTGATAATTATTTTGCATATTTCTAAAGAGTAGAATAGCAAATGCATTAGCGTAGCAACAATTGTTTTTTGTTTCTAAGCAAACAATTGCATAGCAACTATAGATAAATCTTTTTTGATATTGAACAAATATTTTTTTATATTTATCTTTCAAAGATACAAATTTATAGACACACACACACTTAACGATGAAATACAACATAGCAACAAATGCTGAAACTAGAATTTGAAATAAAATATTCAGAGGTAAGGCGTCATAAGCAAAGCACATTTTCCAAAAGAATAAAAACACTTTGAAAGCAATTCTCTGTGTGAAATATTTGCAAGTGCTTTTCGCGCTATACTATCTGCTTTTGTTTGCAAAGAGGTGTGCCCATACTATTCTATTTTTATGTATCTAGATACATATCCACACTCATTCCACTTAAATTGCGCGCAACAATTGAAAGGACACAAAGCATATGAATGAATGTAAAAATCAGAGAATATGTCCTTTCAAACGTTAAAGGTTATTAAAGCGAACTGTGAATCCTGTAAATTGTTTTGAAAATTATCTGCGAACAATAGAAACATAAGTAAAAAGTATCTTTTTAGCGAAAATGGATAATTTCATTTTGAAATCTTTTTATTTAGTTTGTAAAAAGTTTGTCTTGATATAATAACAAATTAAATATGTGCTCTATTGAGAATTGTAAATAAAATATTTGTATAAGTTTGTTGATTTTGAAAAATTTATTTGCGTCAAATTTTTTTGTTGAATTTGGAAAATTCTCTTCTGTTTTTTTTGTAATAAATAAATAAAATTTTATAATATTCTACATCAGCCAAAAAAAATCAATAAACCACATTTTGAAAATGTCAATATCAAAAATCTATTCTAAACTTTATTATCAGAATTAATTATGTCGTTGAGTGTACTTCTCATTTATGTTGTATGCGATTTAATATGATTTTGATAAATAGTTTGATTTATTTATAAATTGTTTTTTTTTTTTTTTTTGGTATTGTGCCAGAAAATTAAACATTTGAAAACACTTATTCCGTCCTATATGTGCTCATAATAAATAATTTGATAAATTTTATATTGAAATAGCAAAATATGTTTTAGATGGAAATTATTTTATTTTCATTATTTATATAATTATTATTATTATTTTTGAAAATTTAGTGCTAAACTAAATAATGAAATGCTAGGCGATTGTAGATAGAAGTAAAAATATAAATAATGAAATAAATTGAATAAATAAATAAATGCGAATTAAATGTACCAATGCACTATGAGCTGAAGATAAATTTCAGAGATAAAAAAAAAATTAACATTGAGTTATGAATTTGATGACTACGCTACAATTACGCGGTTAGCTGCCATATATAGTATATACGGTACACACTCTACTGCAAGTGGTTTTGTGAAAATGTCGACAAAAACCAAACTTGGTTCTTGATTCGTATACATTTCAAGAACTGCAAGCAATTGAAATTCTACCAGATTGTTTTTCCGAGATAATGTAAAGTCAAATTCTTTATTTCAATGTTAAGAAAAATTTAAAATGCTGGGAAGTCATTTGTAGGGGTTGTAGGTCTGATCGAGTAAAACATATTTGGAGTTCGCAGAACACTCCCATAATTATTTCTTTTTTTCCATTCCAATATTTGTATTAAATTTTTTTTTTAAAAAAGTAAACAAATTAAAAATATTTTTTGAAATTTAGAAATTCGCGGTCCGATTGGAACCAATTTTAAACTGAAGATTTGGCATGGTATACGAAGCATTTGAAGCTATTCGCTTTATAAAAACATTTTTTTTATAAAAAACTTGACAAAATATTGTACTTTCATATGGGAGCTATACCTAAAAGTGGGTGTGGCACATTGATTTTAACATAGAAAGTACCCAGGACCTAGAAAAGCTTAAGTTTAAAATTTCAGCCCAATATCTTTATATCTTCATCGAATAAATCGCGCAGCAATAAACAGACGGACAGACGGACAAAGCCAAATCGACTCGTCTCATCGAGCTGATCAATAATATTGATATATACTTTATGGGGTCTCCGATGCCTCCTTTAATCGCGTTACAAACTTTTCGACAAACTGAATATACCTGTTTACACTAGTGTAACAGGTATAATAAATTTTAGAAAAGTTCTCAAAAGTTTTCTTTGTGAGAAAACATTTTTTTTAGAAGAAGTTTTTTTCTTTGGAATTAAAATAATCAATAGTACAACTATAGTACTATTTTATCTTTTTTTTTATACTTGCCACACATAATGACTTCTTCAATCTCCTGTAGGAGTATATACTGGGCCAAAACAAAAAGTTGTACGCGCTCACCCCCTAGGACTGTTCTATATCGAAAAAAGAAGACCATTAAAATTTTTTTTAGATGGATAATATTTAATGGCTCCCAAAGCCCAGGAAGTTTTCCATGAATTTTATATGGGAAAATAAAACTTTTTCGTAGATCTAGTGTGGAAGCCTGGAAAATGAATATTTTTAACCGGATAAGCATGTTTCTTTTCACAAATGAACGTCAATCTAGCCACGTCCGTCTGTCGACGTTTCATACGTTTAAAGATATTGAACTTAACTTAAGCTTTTCTCAGTCCATTGCAGTTACAGTGTTCAAAATAATCAAAGTACCAGGTCCATTTGTATGTATAGCCCCCATACAAATCGACAGCCCATTTACGATTTTTTGTATGAAAATAGTAATTATTTATATATAGTATGTATGCACTCTAAATGGGGTATATATGTATAAGCTACTGATAAACATATAGCCCCCATAAAAACTCACCCTCCAATTTCTATTTCGGTTCAAATTTTACCCCATTATTGTGTCTAAAATTTGGTTGTGCCCAAGTCATCCAAGGCACTGATGATCAAAATAAACTAAACCCAGAAGTGGAGGGTATTTGAGCTTCGGTTACACCTTGTTTTACCTGTCACACATAGTGTGAAACAGTTTGTCGAAAAGTTTGCAACGCATTAAAGGAGGCATCGTAGACCCTATAAAGTATACATATTCTTGATCACTTCGACGAGAAGAATCGTTTTAGCCATGTCCGTTTGTCTGTCTGTCTGTCCTTTTGTCTATTGGTTGCTGCGCGATTTATTCGCTCAGTTTTAAAGACTGGACTTTTAAACTAAAGCTTTTCCTGGTCCTGTGTGCTTTCTATGTTAAAATAAATGTGGCACGCCCACCTTTAGGTATAGCCCACATACAAAATATAAAATTATTTATTAAGATAAAAGATAAACTAGAAATGTAATATTTTCTTCAAATACAAAATACAAAATACAACTACAAATCCGTTAGTTCCCAAAAAATCTTCATTTCAGCAATAAATAAATCATGTACAAATGCAGATACATAAAATGCATATTCTCCCATTGGAAATGGTAGTAATTTAGTCAATTTGAAATTGATAGATGATACCGTCAAGTTTTTAATATAAACTTCACCCTGAATTAAAAAACAGCAAAAAAAATTCAACATAAACAATACAATTCAAATAAATAAGTAGAAAAAAACCTCATACGGACATGGATGCCCAATATTTGAATAATCTTTATAGACATTATGAAAGAAATTAATAACCGGATTTCGTTTACCAAGTGGAGTGCCCAGAAATTTACAAGCATCAAATGAAATATTATATAAAAATGGTTTATAACCATTCATGCGTTTGAGTAAATCAAAACGCAACTCGGAGAGGAGTAGAAACAATTTTTGATTTTTTTTATTTTTTTAATAGAAAATTCGTAGAGTTACCTTAAAAGTTTTTAACGGTTTCAGTAGCTGTGCACGAAAAGTTAAATATTTATAATTACGACTGCAGGACTTGAGAAAACATGCTGTAAAGTTTACACGATCCTTTTCGATTGCATTGCATATAACATTTTTGAATTCAAAGCGTCCTTTTACTATTAAAATGTTTAAGCTTACAAATAAAATTAAAATTATAAACAGCCTCATTGTTGCAAGTTTGGAGAAAAACTATTTAACAAAAAATTAAAGCATATTTTTGTCTAAATATATTTTTAAATATATTTTTAACTTGATGAAGCGAGTCGATCTAGCCATGTTTGTCTGCCTGTGATAAACATTTCACATTTAAAATGTTTTTATTTTAATTGATAAATAGTTGGCATAAAATAATTGCTATTTTATTTAGCAGGTATCATTAAAAATAGCTTTACACGTTACAAATTTGAAAATAATATTACAATACTATTATTTGTATTTTTTTGCTTTGTTTGAGTATAATTATCGGTGTCCGTCTGTCGTATAAGCTGAAAGATTTTGAAGGGTATTATAGGTGTATTCATTAAACTTGAAAATTAAATTGTATAGAGCCATCGTGAGTCCATGTCAACATTGTATGTGTCAGCACTCGTTGAGATTTCGAGAGAAAGTTTCTCCGACAGACCTGTCTGAGTAGACTATAAATTTCCATATATGCATAAATGATTATATTAAATGACATAGATATAGTCAGGAAAACATAAGCCATCAGTCTTAGTTTTACGGGACCGACCACGAGTATCGAGATACACATACCTAGGTAGCATTCTTGTAGATAAAAGCGGAACTGAGCTGGATGTTTGCATCCGGAACAGAAAAGCTTTTCGGTTTAATGTCTCCCATCTGGCGAAACAAGGATTTGTGTATAACTCTTAAGGTCAGACTTCAAATCTACCGTGCTTTCAGTGCTACTCTACGGATGTTCCACTTGGAAGGTTATCATAACAATCACCAACAAACTTTAGGTTTTTCATAACTGCTGCTTGAGGAGCATTCTCCCAATTCATTGGAGGGATAGAATTTCCAATGAGAAGGTGTACCGCAGGTCTATCATCGAGCCACTCAGCAGAAGGATCATGCAGATCAGAAATGGAGATGGATTGGGCATACACTTCGTGAAACCGTGGGCAACATCACACGAAAAGCCATGCAATGGAATCTTCTTGATGGTAGACGTCGAAGAAGAGTACGTCCCCGAGAAACATGGAGGAGAACAGTGTCAAGGGAGCGACGAGAAGGACCAGGGTAGAGTCAACTTGCAGCCCTTGCAGAGAACAGGACGAGGTGGAGATTAGCTATTGACACCCTCTGACCTATTAGGGTTTCAGAAATCGAAGTAAAAAGAGACATAGTCAGGCTCATTCGTATAAAGGTTTTAGCGAAAAGAGACGTGAACAAAATCAGAAGTGTATGTCAGCGAGAACATTCACCGCTACGTTGGAGATCAGATATTAAGAAGCACTTTTATGTAGTAGGGCTTTATCCAGAGTGCAGTTCAGGCCGAAGAATGTAGTAGGGCTACATACATATATGCATACATATGATTCCAAAAAAAATATTCATATTTGGTTTTGATTATATTATTATAAAGTATTGCAGTAAACTTTTTAATTACTTATTGTTCTGGTGTTTGTACTCAGATCTTTTCAGTTTCGGATAAGCTGTTTTTTGCAATATCAGCTCTTTTCCGTGGCATTTTTGTTCTAAACTTTTTATTATTATTTTTTTTTTTTTTTGATTGCAGAGAGACCAAAACATGTTGTTAACAAATTTTTTGTTTTTTTTTTTTTTTTTTTTTTTGTATTGAAAGGTCGAAAATCGACTTCATGGATGGACGGAATGTGCCTAATGCACTTTTTTAGTGGTCTTAAATCATCCCTGCAGTATTGCCCTTAATATGAAACCGGTTTGAAATACTTAGATAGAATGAATTCAAAGTCCATAGCGGACATAGAACCAGTTTCTCTATTTTATATACATAAAAAATAGAGAAATGGATTCTTTAAATTATGAGAAGGTCAAGTTTTGTGTGAATAGTATTCATGGTAAAGTCTTGTGAATAACTTTGTGAAATACCAAATACTACTCATGCAAACTTATCTCAAACAATTTTTTATTAGCACACCTTTCAATTTATTTTATTTTATTCTTCTCTACACTATTACAGCTTCTCAGAACACTTCAGTAATGCACTTGAAAACAATTGTAAAGAATGTCGACAAGAAATGAATAAATAACAAGGAAAAACGTTAACTTCTGTGAAACCGAAGCATAAATACCTGACACATCTAGGTTTAGTTAATTGTTGATCATCAGTGGCTTTTGTAAAATTTGGGAGAAGAAATTTCGACACAATAATGGGATAAAATTTGAATCTAAGAACAGAATAATAAACATTTTGCATCAGGGCTATATGTTATGGTGAGCTGATCCTTATAATATCAGTAGAGTATATATAGAATGACATAAGAAGTGTTTTTATCCCATTTGCAGTGAATATATTCACAAACAATTCGGATAGTTCGTATGGGACCTATACCTATAATTGGGCGTGGTACCTTGGTTTTGAGATTGGATGACATTACAAGTATTTTTACCCAATCATAAAGAATAGCTATTTTTATTCAAAAAAATCGTAAGTTTGTATGGGGAATATACCATATAATGGGCGTGGCTATTTGATTTTATTACTTAAACAGCTTAGGACTGAGAAAAGCTTAAATTTTGAATTTCAGGTTAATATTTTTAAAGACAAGCAAATGAAACGCATAAAAACCAACAGACGGACAGACAGACGGACATGGCTGCAACGACTCGTCTCGTCCTGCTGATCCAGAATATTTATAATTTGTAGGCTCTACGATGTCTGCTTTAATGCGTTACAAACTTACTGGCGAAATAAAAAAATACCTTCCGCATAGTTTGGCGGGTATAAATAAATGCAACAGAAATGCAAAAGTGGAGCAAGTCTAATCTTATAGAACAACATTTGCCGTAAAGTCGAAAAAAAATAAATACACCCAAAACATTGTCTAAGATATCAGCATGAATCCGTATGAATAAAATGCTTTAATGTAAATTTATGAGTTTGTTTTGTAAACAGTAATGCGACAAATCGCACTCAAGTTGAGTAATACAATAAACACTTTGAATTTGAATTGCTTTGAATTGAATTGAATTGGATTAATATTCGTTTACATTGTGTGTGATTGCAAATCGCAACGGTAGACGTGACGTGAAAAATCTCTACTATAAAGTTTGACACATTTTCCATACTAAGCTGAAAAAAAGAAAATGAAAACAATTTGAAAATGTGCGGAAATTGCGAATCTTCGGTGTTTTCAACACTATCAATATGAATTAAATTGAACGTCAGACCTCTTTGGGGTGATGAAATGATGTCAATGTAAAGTGTGATGAGCTGTCATTGAATTGAAGGGCGGTGGCGAAGCACTGCCATCTCGCAGCGCACAGTGCTAAATGTGCTCCAGGGAGTTCACTTAACAACAGCCGCATCCGCAGGTGCAACAAAAAAAAAAAAAAAAAAAAAGTTGAACACATAAGATAGAAATATATCTAAAGAATACATACATATCTCATATATCTTTTCTTGCTTTCTTACTCTCATCATACTTTTTATTTCTCTTCAGCACAGCATCCGGGCCAAAATGATGAATGAGCTCAACAGCAGCCAGCATTGCTTCTGGCAAAGATAACTTATCGAAGTAAGCCTCATTGTTAAGAACATGCCATGCCGTAGCACATTGTCAATTAAAGTTAAGACCCAAAAGATAACTAATGAAAAAAAGAAAAACTTTAACCTGAACTTTGGTTAACTTTTATTTGATGGATTTATCTGAGGTTATACACACGAGTATCTACTGAAATATAAATGTTAAATAAATAAAAGCATTTAAAGTGTGCGATAAATCGCTTCAACGAATTAAAAACCTCAAAACCATATGCATATGCATTACAATGAAATTATGATATTGTAAATTTTATATGTTTTTGTAACATTTCTGCATTTGCTATAAATAATTCAGAAATGTGCGAACTGCAGCTGTGAGAATCGCTGTGAATTTAATGTATTTGTCGCCCTGTCAAGCACAGCAGGCATTCGTAGTTTTCTTTTTGCAGAGCTTTTGACGTATTCATTATCGCTTCTGTTTATTTGTTTTATTTTATTTATTTATTTATCTACACTTTTTTTTTTCTGTAAATAATTGAATTTTAAAAGTGATGCTTATATTATTTTATCTTTACTCATCACTAAATCATTGCTGTACTGCAAATGTAGGATGGAAGAGTATTTGTATTAAGTTTGTGTAAGTGGCAGAAGGAAACATGGAAAGCTTTAAAAAACAGTGACAATAAGCCAAACTGAACTTTCCTTTCATCCGTCACAAATAAAATATATGTTCAAAGGTTACTGTAAGTGTTGAGCAATTTCAAATTGTGGATTACGGCTGCTTATCAGCTTGATAAGATAGGCCAAACGTTTTTAAAACCAGAGTCTGGACAGAATGTATCCGAAAGATGATTCTGTGCTTAGCTTAATTTCATCTTCCACATTAAAGAATGAAATAACACGATTTTTCAAGATTTGGATTAGAATATCTCATGGAAGATGGAATAATTCTGAGCACGGATTTGAAGTCAGTGTACCTAAAAACTTTGGGTACTCAAAATTATTCTTTCTAAAATGGTTTTCATATATTCTAACCCATCTCTGGTTTCGGACATATTTTGTACGCCTGTGTAATAATTCAAATTCAAAGATTCAGAAATGGTAAAGTGATTCCCAAAAGAAATCCTCACTCCATGAATTTTCAACAAATCCATTGGAAAAGTGTGTAAGATGGCTGAGACTATAGACAGCTCAACTGCAAAGCGTTGTTACATTTTTCTCATCAATACAAATTTAGATATGTACAAGAAAAAACGTCAACTTCGGTGGAACCAAATGTGATGTGATCAACAATGGCTTAGATAGAACATCGAGGTGGGATGGGTGGCGATCAATGGTCTGATACAAAGCAAAGTTTTAGTATCAATTTTTAAGCTAAAAAAAACAGATTTAACAATAATTTTATTAAACTCATTAAAGAATGAGAGGTAAGTTTGAGTAGGGGCATACGTTATAGTGGCCCAATCCGTATCATATCGATGGTGTGTTATTAGGATGATATTAGATTGAAGTGAATACATTGTTAAATTATTACTTATTTGATATAAAAATTCGAAAATGGGCGGAGGGCTTTGCCAAAAGTAGGCGTGACACTAATTTTCGTTGCCGATAATATCTTAAGTTTAAAATTTCAAGTAAATATATTTTAAATTAAACAAATGAATCGCTAAGCGTCAGCTAAACAGACAGACATACGGACAGACGGGCATGGCTAGATAGACTCATCTTATCTCTATATATAAAAAATAAGTCCCAAGTTTTGTTGGTGATCGATGGACGCGAAAACTACTGGACGGATTTTCACGAAATTTTGCATGTGTGTTCGTATTCACACAAGAATGGTTTAAGGCAAAAAAAAAATTGTAAAATTTAATTTTGACCCTAGGCCTAATGGGGGCCTTGAAACTGGAAATGCCAAATATTTGGATCGAAAAGAACTTAAAAAATTTATTTATTTTGGGACTTTTTTTAGAATTCAGGTGAGCAACAAGACGGTATTATGGAAATTTTTGACCCGGGGCCTAATGGGGGCTATGAAACCGGAAAATCCATATCTTTGGAATGAATAGACGTAGAGGCTTGAAACAGGGCTCATTTGAAGGATGGTTAAAAAACTATTTTTTGGCGTTCAAGGTGTTCAAGGGATTTCCGGACTTTGGACCTGGGACCCATATGTGGACCCAATATAGATTTTTTGACCAATTTTTTTTATTACAGGTGAGCACTTAGACGGGATTTTAGAAAATTTTGACCCGGGAGCCTTGAAAAAGTAATAGTCAGTCTCTACGTCTATGCAATCCAAGCATTTGGAGTGAAGAGCAACCAGAAGCCGTTCAAGAACTGCCCATGCATCCCGAAAAATGCACTGTTTGGTGTGGTTTGTACGCTGGTGGAATCATTGGACCGTATTTTTTCAAAGATGCTGTTGGACGCAACGTTACGGTGAATGGCGATCGCTATCGTTCGATGCTAACAAACTTTTTGTTGCCAAAAATGGAAGAACTGAACTTGGTTGACATGTGGTTTCAACAAGATGGCGCTACATGCCACACAGCTCGCGATTCTATGGCCATTTTGAGGGAAAACTTCGGAGAACAATTCATCTCAAGAAATGGACCGGTAAGTTGGCCACCAAGATCATGCGATTTGACGCCTTTAGACTATTTTTTGTGGGGCTACGTCAAGTCTAAAGTCTACAGAAATAAGCCAGCAACTATTCCAGCTTTGGAAGACAACATTTCCGAAGAAATTCGGGCTATTCCGGCCGAAATGCTCGAAAAAGTTGCCCAAAATTGGACTTTCGAATGGACCACCTAAGACGCAGCCGTGGTCAACATTTAAATGAAATTATCTTCAAAAAGTAAATGTCATGGACCAATCTAACGTTTCAAATAAAGAACCGATGAGATTTTGCAAATTTTATGCGTTTTTTTTTTTAAAAAAGTTCTCAAGCTCTTAAAAAATCACCCTTTATTTAGCCACCAAATAGAATCAAAAGGAAACGCGAGCAAAGCCGCGGGTACTTGCTAGTCGAATATATATAGGTATATACTTTATGAGCTGCACCTATGTGTAACTGGTATAAAAAGCTAATCGCATGATGGTTGACATGATTGCTCACGCAAGATACCCTGTACCCAACCTTTAAGTACCTTAAGGTAAGTACTATCTATTACGATACCTCATTGAGTTGAATTTTTCTAAAAAATTTGGAAAATAGGGTAAATTTGTATGAGGGATATAGCTAAAACTGTTTTGGTCCTACCCATATTCGACTATTTCATTACGATTATCATAGTCATAATTTATACTAAATTTAGACTTCCTACAATAAGAAAAAAATACGTTTTCATTCAAAAACCCATAAATTTGTGGTAGATTTCTATGGAAGAACCCCTTGATATGGGGTTAGAGAAAAATCGATTGCAAATATGAATGCTCTATCTCAGATATCAGACGGACGGACGGAGAAACGGACTTATCTAGTTCAATTCATCTTCTAATGCTGATCAAGTATTTATGTACTTTAAAGGGTCTATCTAGCCTTCTTTTGGGTACAGGGCATAAAAATCAATACATTTGGCTACGAATTGCTCCTGCATCTCTAGAATCAGTTCCCTACTGGTACGAAATATACACAAATATTTTTTTTAAGTTGTAGGAGTTTGTTGTCAAAGCATAAATTATATAATTAGACTAGAAGACTTGGGAAACCGCATAAAGTGTATCGCGATCAGAATAATATATTTCAATTCGTCCACCCAAGGGAGTTATTTTCTCAAACATTATTAATTAAAAAGTGTCAAAATATTAATAATATAATTTAATAGTAACGTGTTTCTCAAAATCAATTTTTTTTGTTTTATAAAAATATACATCGTGAGCTCTGGTTTTCATTATGTCATCACTCAACTGAATTATTTGTAAAATTGTAGAATTTTTGATTTCAATTTTTTGAAATGCAATTTATTTTATTGAATTGAATGAGTTGGAAATAAATTAAAAAATAACATCACGGGCACAGAGTTTAACCGCAATCGATTATGAAAACAATTGAATTACATTTATATTTTTTTTATTTTTCAATATAAAATAAACTATTTTTTTGTAATTACAATATTTTTTATATAATTGTAATTGTTTAAAAGCATCAATTTAACATTGCGTATACGTAATTTTTTTACATCAGTTTTTTTTTTTTTTAACGATAATAACTGAAATTATTTACACTATTTAAACAAAATTATTTTATTGTATTTAAATATAAAAAACGATTTTATAGACAAAAAAAAACTTCGTAACGAGTGTCTAAAAGGAAATTGAAAATAAAATTTTTAATTCACATTGATACATCAAGCGATAATTGCAATGCAAAACGGAAACGAATGCATAAAGTCTGCACTTATAGTATACAAGAAATTAATAGACGAAATACGTTGCTAAAAGCGCAACGGAAATGAGAATGTATCTAACATGTAAAAAAAACACAAACTCGTAGATACATAGTAGCAAAAATGCGCACACACAGATCTCACCGAATTCACGCACACTTTGACATTAGCGAAGTTATTCAAGCGGAATGAACTAAATAAATGTTGGTAAAAAAAATAACTTGAAGCATTATACTAAAAGTGGCACAGACATCCCAGGTGTACACTCCTTTGGGTAATTTGAGTATTTGTTAGCGTATGTATGCCGATTTCTTAAAGCAAACTCTTATGTGCAAAATCAGGAATATATTACCTCAGTACATGGAGTAATCTAGCAACTTATTTTTGATGTAACAACAGTTATGCCAAAACTAATATACTCACTTTTACTTTACGTATGAAGCGTTCAAAGGAAAAAACCCAAACCAGAAAAAAAAAAAAATTATAATTAAATTTTTGTGTACACATAAATACGTAAATTCCTTTTGAAAAAAACTTTTTTTCGTTTGCTGCATTGGGTTGTCGGATATGTCATTATGCTGAAGGATAAAGGGTATATTAAGTATGTGCAATTATATGTAACATGCAGAAGAGGCATGGTAGACCCTACAAAGTATACATATTCTGACAAACCTTGGGGCTACCCCAGTCAAGTCGATCTTGCATGTCTGTATGTCCGTCCGTCTGATTGTCCTGCTGACCGTTGTATGACTAAGGTTTCTCGGACACTATAAGAGATAGACCCACCGCATTTGAAATTTAGACTCTTCTAAACCGTCAAGTGTTCACCTCAAACGGTTCTTATCTAGCCCCATTTTAAAGGGTACCTCCATACAAATCAACCACACATTTTTGACTTTTTCCATAAAATCTTCTTTGTATCTTATTTTAGAAAGTCTAAATTTAGTATGTTATATACCAGAAGGAACTATGGCTTTGCCTGCGTTTTTTTTTTTCTTCTCTTGGTGGCTTTTTCAAGGCTCTCACTTTCAGGCCCCGGGTCAAAATTTTCTAACATCCCGTCTAAGTGCTGCCCTGTAAATAAAAAAAAAATTGGACAAAAAATCTATATTGGGTTCACATATGGGTCCCGGAAACTTTTGAGCACCCCCAGGCCCCATTAGGCCCCGGGTCAAAATTTTCAAAAATACTGTCTAAGTGCTCACCTGTAATAAAAATAAAAAAAATTGGTCAAAAAATCTATATTGGGTCTACATAAGGGTCCCAGGCCAAATCCAACCCGGGATCCGAATCCCTTGAACACCTTAAACGCCAAAATGTTTTTTAACCATCTTTCAAATGAGCCCTGTTTCAAGTCTCTAAAAGATATGGCTTTTCCGGTTTCAAGGCCCCCACAAGGCCCCGGGTCAAAATTTTCCAAAATTTTTTCCTTTCTGACCTTATAGTATACAAGAAATAAGTCATATATGTATATGATAAGAGCAACAAAACAAAAAATAAAAAGTTCAAATCGGTGAGAGTCATCTCTCGAGTTTTAGCGCTGTTAAAGCACAGCTATTCATTTATATATATGTTATATAGATTATGCCTTCGGTAGTCCAATCGAAGAATCCCGACCAAAAATATGGTATATCCCATATTGAATCCAATTTTCATGCCAGAATTTTCAATTTTAAATGGCTGATGCAATATGGCGACCTCCTAGTGTCTAGGTGAGTTAACTGATCAGATATTATATTACTAAGTCGCCATATTGCATCCGCCAGTTCTAAAATTGAAAATTATGGTATGGAATTTGGATCCAGTGACCTCAAATGCTCCCGAGTAATAATTTTCAAGCAAATTTAAGAAGTCTGAATAATGTGTTTTTTGAACCTCTCCCACACTCTCAAAGGGTGTTTTGAACCCTATAATTTGGATCTTTTAATGATATGAAAAATAGTGCTTTTCGCCATAGTTTCATTAAGATCTGTGAGAACAGCTTGGGTAGCTTTTTTTTACTTGTAAGATAAGACATATCTTTAAGTTACATATAGAATACTTCGAGCATACTTGACCTCAAAGTGCTTTTTCCTGTTTTTAAAATGTTTGTTAATTTTTAAGGTTTCGACGTTTTTCTAAAAGCTTCAATTATTTGCCTATCAAAATTTGTAAAGCAATGCCAATTGTTTCCGCATTCTGAAATACGATGAATATAATTATTCAGAAACTCGAAAAGTATTTTGGAATTTGTAAGTTGTCTTTACACTACAATTGCTTCCAGATTCAAGATTAAATAAAAAAATATGACCTTTTTGCTCGGTTGCATTTGAGTTTTTCATAAAGTTTGTCTGTGATTGACAGTTTTTCCATACATTTTAAATAAAATATTTATTTATAAAATACTAAAATTTATTTTT
>JAEIFJ010000675.1:0-27056 GCA_018903435.1 Leucophenga varia
AATCTTTATAAATGATAAAATAATAAAATGGTTTCTAGTGTCCGCTATAAACTTTGAAACCATCCAACCAATGTATCCCATACCGGGTTTTTTTGAAAGGCAATAATGTAGGCATAAGTTAAGACCATTGATCCAATGCATTACGCACGTTCGGTCCATTCATGAAGTCTTTATTTTCGACTTTTCTCAAACATTTTTTTTTTTGTTTAGCCCCAACATTTTTTGGTCTCGCGGAATAAACTGAGTGCACGCCGAGTTCCGCTAGTACAATATAGAATAATACATAAAAATTGGAAACAGAGTAACTGTTCTATCTTGTTTCCATTTATCTAAACTTTAAAAACAATTTTCAATAAAATAAGTTTAATGCTTAGTTTCGTAAATTGTTGCACCGAAACTCTGTAAGGATTTTTTTTAAATTTTAATATAGCCAATCAATCATAAAGTGTTTTCCATGATAACATATGGCATTCTTTTTTGTTTTTTTTGTTCTACACAGTTCAATCAATTATTCAAAGTGTTCAACACCTTTTTTGCTTTTTTAAAATTTATGCATAAAATTTTACGAGTTTTTTTTTTCCATAAAAAAATGTGACAGCCATTAAATTAACCAAGCTGTCAATAAATTCCTTTACACTCGAGCGATTTTTCAATATTCGCTTCGGCACACATAACAACTAAAGGGCACACTTCACTTGTTGTTGTAAATCTAATAAAATAAAAACTTTTTTTTCTGAAATCCTTTTTTTTACGCTACTTTGAGTGTCTTTGTTTGTATTTTTATGGACTTTAGTGAGTCGAAAAAAAAAAAATTTTAAAACTAGAAACTTAAAAAAATTTTTCTTTATTTTTAAAAGTTGTATATTTAAAAAGATATTTTTTTATTATTTAAAATTTGTTTTTTAGTTTATTTTAGAAAACACAAAAATATTGAAATTATTTTAAAAGTTTCTTTGTGGAAAACATATTTAAAAAGATTCATTTTTTTTTCTAAATAAACACAAACTTAATTCACATTATTTGAATTCTTACATAAATACACTTTGCACAATTTTTTGTATTGTATAATTTTTTTAATTTTAATTTTTTAATTTTTGAATTAAAATTTTGAATAAATATTTTGAACACGGCACAATAATTTGTATCGAACCGTTTTAAACTGCGCCGCCGTGCCGCATCGTTAGGAAAGCTTCGACTAGACTAAATGGCAATTTTCAAGCATTTTCACTCTGAAGTCGAGTTTAGATGCGAAGCGATGCTATACGACGCGATTTGTCTTCAACTCAGTTCAGCAGCCATGCGAAGCCAAGCCAGTTAGAAAATGCCAAATTACAGCGTTGCAGAAAAAGGTTCTTCTTCTTGTTTGTTTTGTTTATTTTCGTTTTCTAAGTTTAACGCACGAAGTTATTCGAAATATCGTCGACGTCGACGTCGTCGCGTGCAACCACGTTCGTTCGTGCGGTGTGTGTGTGCATGCGTGCGTGAGTTATTATTTGTTCGAGTGTTTGACTGTAGTAAATTATCCGTAGTCGCCGTAGAGTATGCAACAATTTTTGAAGCAACACCGTTTACGACTAATATTCCAAAGGATTTATGTAAAGTCTTCAAGCGCGACAAATGAAATTCAACAGGATGTTAGCGTATTATATGCGAAATATATGCGCAGCGCAGTTCTACATTTGAGCAGAAAATTTCTCAATATTCTCTCAGAATATTTCTATGTTTTTTTTGTAGTATTTTGTCCTCTGAGACTGAATGCATCATCACCTGTTGTACCTCAACAAAATACAAATGATTCGTTTGAAATTAGTTTAGTGTGGCAGTAGTACACTTTAGAACATTTGTTTTTTTTTTTTCTGTCACATTTTATTGTTTACGATTTTGAAGCGATTATTTGCTTTTCACGCGTTTTAAGTGCGGTTTTTTTTTTTGTTGCAAGATTTATTCTCGTATCTGTTCATCAAGACATACGAATGCGAATTGAAGCGCAGTTTTATATTTCTGTAGACAAATTGCATTTGTACAATTGAGATTTATATCTGACGCGAACTTGAAGATTATGTCGGAATGCTTCAATTGATGTATTCAACTATAAAATTCACAATGCGAACAGATATTAAAGTATTCAAATTTAAAAATGAATTTATTTAATTTGTTTTTTTTTTTTGTTTGTAGTTTCTTGGATGCGTTATTAGGTTGTGGGAAATATAGTTAATGTTGGATAGATTTTGTTCGATAAGACTAGTTTGCAGCCAAAAGGTTCTGGGTTCTCATAATTCTATTCCCATGAATTCCAAAATTAGCCATGAAAAATTTTTCTTAAGTAACGTTTTCGAGATCCTCAAAAATCTATTATTAAGAAAATGAATAGTTCCAAACAGGGTACTCCTTATATAAATCACTAAATAAATTTTTTATTCCGAATTGGGATACACTTTGTTGAACAAATGTTATCCATTTGGGACTGGCGGGTGGAAAATATGGCCCAAAATAGAAGACCGTTTGCCTGTTTGTTTATATTAGTCTGAATTTTTTTTTTTAATTGACCTACGAAGTTTGCCGATTTTCGAACTAATATAAACAAACCGGAGCGAAACGGTCTTCTTTTGGCCCATATTTTCACCCGCCAGTCCCAAATGGACCTAACTTTTGCTAGCCTGAATTTGTTCCATATGTAATCGTTGGCTTTATTTTTTTTTTTCTTGTAATGAAAAACCTTAATTTAGAAATTTTAATAATATATATTTTTTTTCTACTAAAAAAATGGAGTTGAAAATTAACAACTGTTATAAAGGGTGTCCCAGAATTAACGCAGAATTTGCAGAAATGTGCTGGTAACTCGAAAAATCAACAATTTGACAACTGAAAAGTTTAGGTCAAGTTGAAATGAAGCGTTACACGATAGAACAGTAACAAAATTCCTAGGGTTGCCAGAACTTTATTGCAAATCTTGTGTTAACTATAGGACCTGCGTTAATTCTGGGACATCCTTTACAAAAAGTATTCAATTGATAGCATACAAGTAGTTTGTATGGGGGGCTATATTTTATAGTGGGCTGATCCTTATCATATCGGTAGTGTATACAAAGAATGTTATAAAATTATTTTAAAGTGAATTTATTTAGAAACAAGGAAAAACTTAACTTCGGGGGAACCAAGCTGAAAACCCGTTACGGGCGTGGCGTCTTGGTTTTGACCCTGGATGAAAAGAGTTTTTACCCAATTGGAGCGGTACTTCAATATTACTTTTTACAAAAATCGAAAATCGATGTTGTATGGGGACTATCCTTAGGGGTGGCCCTCTTTTCGAACTACCTGTCGTTGGGTAGTTGTTTTAAATTTGCAAATTCTTTTTTCTTCTCGAATAATCGCTGCCGGGTGGTTTTCGTCTCTCGGCTTTTTTTGGGGTCCCGGCCCCTTCGCGTTGCCGAACACCCTTCCTTGTGTGGGTATAAATAAGTAAATATTCTTTTGAAACTCGAATATAGGCTGAATCTGTATGGGCTTTTCTAAAAATGGGGGGTAGCCCCTTTTTTTTTTGGTGGTTCAGTCATGTCTTAAAAATTTTTTTTTGCGGAATAGCAATAGGGGGGGTGATTCGTCTGTCGTTCGAGGCTGATTATAACTATATATACTTCTAGGTCTACGATGCTGCTTTTGTTTCCGACCTCTGACAACTTTATACCCTTCACCTGTGTCTCTGTGTTTACACTTTTTAGAGATTCCGGTATAACTTCGAACCCTTTACAGCGGAACCGTTCTGAATTTGTCGTTTTTTTTAACGTGGTTTACGGCTGTCGCCTTTGTTGTAGTTTTGGATCATTAACTCAGCTCTTTATGATCCAAATAACCTTTGGCTTTCACCATTGCAAGATACCGAGCTCCCTATGTTGCTTTGATTAATCTTTTTTGAGAATTTTAATTATCACTAATTTCGAAAATGAGAACCTGACTGATAATCTCTTATATTCATAGAACATTTGTTATATTTGATTAAAATTTATATATATAAAGTCGTACCTTCGAACCATTTCGTGTTGGTTTCGTTTTTATTGCAAAAATTTTTTTATTACACAAATGTCTGAATCAAACATTATCCAGGCTTTGTTAATTCGTAGAAATTGATTTTGAAATTCCATGAATTTGATTCGGCTATTTTGATAAGACAATAATTATTACGCATAGCTGTCGTCTTGATGTTAAGCAACGCAAACAAATTCAATTATTCAATTTGTGATATTCATAGAGTACAGTTCAATTTGACTTAATGATCGTCAATCTGAAAAATATATAAAACGGAGTCAAATTATTTAACAAAATGCTGTTTTTTATATTGTTTCTTGTCGCTACAAAGACGTCTACAATCATTCAAGCCCAAACAGTGATACCTTATGTTCCATGTCCGGACTATTTTCAATATGTACTCGAGCAATGAGTTTATAGGAAAGATTTCCCTGTTGCCAGCTCAAAAAATAATTGATTTAAATGTAAAATTTTCATACGACACAGCGACTAAATGGGTATGTATCCAACAATTTATTTACAAAAAAGTTAAGTACATAAGAGTTATAAAAAAAAAAAAAACTTCATTAATTGACTTGAGAGTTCGATAAATTTGACTTAAAGACTATCAGGCGGTTTCCACGTCCGAAAACACTAAAATTTTTTTTGATTTATTTTTCAAACCGGAAATGTTCGTGCTCCGACATTCGCAAAACTTAAGACTTACGCGTAACAATATAGGAGTTTCCGCGGGATCGGATGTGAGATGTTAACAAGGGCCACGAGAAACAATGTACCAAATAAACCAGTTTTGGTCAGCATATGCGTGGTGCAATTATACAGGGTGATGTTAAGCGATCTTTTTCTCTCAATATATTTTGTACCAATATAATTATTATTTAAAAACAAAAATGAAAAGCAAAAGCGAAGCAAATAAAATAAATATATTGTTTATATTTATTGTATTGCCGTTGCACGCCTCGTTGGACACGCGTGTCCATGGTACTCGGCCTCGGGTAGGCCTTGGACGTACCGTTGGCGTTGTGGTTGCACGTGCTTGCGCACGAGCTTGCTGCGGACGGACATCGTCCAGTCGCGCTTGTTCAAGCTGACTAGCAGCTTGTGTCGGAGCAATCCCGCGGTAGTTTTTGTTTTTATTATTCTTATCCATACCGGTTTACTTATACGGAGAATAACGGTCCGCCTGCACAGAGATCCGCTATATGCAGGTAAGGTCTTTATACTCTTCGAGGCAACCCGGTGTCGAGGAGGTACCGTTAGCGACTGGGCTATTTGGGGGCCCCAGCAAGGTTGATCTTCGACAAGGTTCAAGTCACATCTTGATCCGGCCCCATGGATGGAAGGACATGTGTTGTCATCCAATGTGCATTGAAGTGGTCATGGTCCTCCAAACACCATCACATGCCCCGCACGACTATTTTAACCAGGCTGTCAGTAGATTATAGATCTTTCTGAAAACCTGTTTCCAGGACCCACCGCGGTGGAGGTAAAAGTCGCACTTCTCCTACAGAGAACCGTTACGGCAGGCTGCAAAGATACCTACGACATGTTAGTCCCCTGGTTATGTCGTATATATACTCTTATTATTATTATTCTGTCCCTAGGTTAACATAAGACCTCATTTTTGTGTCTAAACTCTTTGTTGTGTCAGACTACTGACTCCAAGCCATCCCTTCTCCAAATTTTACCAAAGCCACTGATGATCAAAAATATTCTAAACCCAAATGTGGCGTGTGTTTGAGCTTCGGTTCCTCAGAACTTAACGTTTTTCCTTGTTTTTTCTAATTTCACATTGCCTGGGGGGACGCTTGTCATAGAGAGTTCTTTGTTTAAAACTAATTCGTTAAATTATCATGCTTATCAGCTGTTTATGTTTTGTAGCAAATGAATAAGTTTTAATTTCATTATCAATTAAATGCTTGGCATGGTCAATAAGCTAAAAATTAAAAAAATTTTAAAAATAAATTTATATAGTAAATACTCAAATACCCATTTAGAAATCTTCCGGCAATCTGACACTTTACGATGATATGGAAACTACGCAGGCCAATTATGTGAACTTAAGACCAATCTCCTATCGCGTGGATTTTCCAAATTCTAAAACTATACCACGGTTATTATCAATACATCGGAATGGAATACTTCTTTGTGCTACCAGTGAATGTAAATATACAGAGAGTTTTTTTTCTAATTTTAATATATATTTCAGATTTTAAAAATCAATTTCTTTTTAGATGTAACCGGATCAATATTTACTTTAAATCATAAATTAATTTCACGTAGCATACCCGACAAATCAGCTGCTATCTATTATGGAAACAATGCAGTGATTCCAGTGCATCAACAACTTTTTGAAGTTAGCACTGCTGCAGACTCTGCGCAAAACGTTTGTGGACGTGAAGGCAATGCAGGAACGCCACTGGTAAACTTTGGCAGTACACTTTCACGTGGACAATTTCCTTGGTTGACATCCATCTTTCAGAAAGACATGTATATGCGTCTTTCTTTTATTTGTGGTGGTTCTTTAATTGCACGACGCACTGTTATTACCGCAGCGCACTGTTTCGATGAGACTAGCCTGACAGCAAATCAAGTAATGGTCTTTTTTGGGACAGCATAACTTACGCGATTACAATGAGGATGGAAGTGTTCCACACGAAGTGCAGCAATTACTAACGCATCCTCATTACAATCCTACAATGACATCGGATGCAGACATTACGCTTATGTATCTAAAACAGCCAGTCGAGTAAGTTTTCAATAAAATTAACAACGTAAATAAATTTACTGATCGAAGCAAACTATTTTTAGTTACACAACATATATAAAACCGATTTGTCTATGGAGTGCGAGTTTCGATCTAACAGTACCATCTGGCCAGTTGGCTACTGTTGCCGGTTGGGGTGCAGATGAAAATGGCGTTGCCATCACCAATTTGCCAAAATCTGTTAATGTGGAAATTTTTAGCCAAAGTCAATGTCGGCGTTCATCTTTAGCAAATGGAATGTCAGATCGCACAATTTGTGCAGGTAATAAGAATGGTTCCGGTCCATGTGTTGGTGATTCCGGTGGCGGTTTGATGATCAATTACAATAATGTCTGGATACTACGTGGCATTGTCTCTGTCGGTTTAACACTACCGGAAAATAGTGAAGTAACGCGCTGCGATCTGCGTGAGCCTGTTATCTACTGTGATGTCGCAAAGCATATCACATGGGTGCAAATAAATCTTTTAGATTGATTGGTAAATACAGACAATAATGTGGATTTAAATAGGTCTCCATATGTCCATATGTCTCCATAATGCAAATTAAAAATGATCAATGTACATTCAGTAAAATAAGTACCCGGAAATTATTAAAAAACTAGAAAAAACGTTAACTTCGGTAGAACCGAAGCTTAAATACCCGCCACACGAATCTTTAAAGAGTTTATGAGTAATCATCAGTGGTCACCCAAGTTTACACACAATATTAATTTAAAATTTTGAGCTAAAAATACAGATATGTATAACAACATATTTCTCGAAAATATCTGGAAATGGGCGGTAAGTTTGTATGGAAGAAACACCTAAAAATGGGCGTGGCATCATGATATTGGAAGAGTTTTTACCCAATATGGAGTAAATTCAAGAATAAATAATAACCATTTTCATACAAAAATTCGAAAATGGGCGGAAATTTTGTATGGGGGCTATGCCAAAAAAGGGCGTGGCACATCTGATTTGACATTGGATGACATTAGAATGTTTTTAGACAAATTGGAGTGAATATATGCATAAATAATAACTATTTTCATACAAAAAATCGGAAAAACGGAAAGTTTATATGGGGGCTATGCCTAAAAGAGGGCGTGGCATCTTCGTTTTAACACTGGATGAGAAAAGAAATGTTTTTACCCAATTGGGAGCGAATACATTCATAAATAATTAGTATTTTTATACAAAAAATCTAAAAAAAACGGTAATTTTGTATGGGAGCTATACCTAAAAATGGGCGTGGTACTCTAATTCTCGAACTCATAATAGTCGTTGCCGAGAAAAGCTTAAGTTCCAAATTTCAGCTTAATATCTTTATATCTTCAACAAAAAAAGATGCCTAGAAATATACAGACAGATGGATGGACGGACAGACGGACATGGCTAGAAGAATATATATACTTTATGGGGTCTACGACGTCTCCTTCGATGCGTTACAAACTTTCAGACAAACTGAATATACCCTTTACACTATGTGTGGCGGGTAAAAAAACTCATTCTTTCAATTTCATCAATTTCATCGGAATTTATTTTGTCTCCTTCAAAATATCCTACACCTAGCGGCTTACCCAATCTTCCATGACCCGCTCAGTTTTGGGAGCAGGAAAAAGCCACATGGATCCAAATCTTGCGAATACGGTGGTTGCTCGATGGTATTTATAGAGATTTTGGCTTTATACTCCTGTACAAACACGGCTCGATGAGTTGGGGGCGTTGTCGCTCTTCAAAATCCAAGAGTTGTCCTTTCCCAATTCCGGTCGTTTTCTGTGGATGCTCTCGCGTAGGCGCCTCAAAACGGATATATTCCATATAAACCGTTTGACCATCCAGAAGGAACTCAGAGTGAACCATAGCAAGATAATCCAAGAAAACGGTGAGCATCACCTTAGCTTTCGAAGGGCTTTTTCGGATTCGACTCGTTCGACAGGCATCATTCGGCTGATTATTAACTGGTTTCCATGTCAAAATTATACACCTGTGTCTCGTCTCCAGTTATGATGCGTTTCACAAAGCTGGAGTCAGAATTGGCTCGAGTAAGCATGTCTTCAGCGACCTCCTTACTATGCGACTTTTGTAAAAAAATTCAGTTCTTTCGGAACGAGTTGAACAGCGACTTGTCTCATACCCAATACGCCAATAAAAATGTTCAGAGCGGTTATATGAGAGATATTTACTTCACTACCCCAATCTCTCTTTATTTTACTTACTTAGAATTATCCGATTTAAGTCAAAAAAGCACCGTTTTGTTCGCAAACTTATTGCCATTTAGAAGGCAACTTCATTATGCCGCCCTTAAAAAACCCCCTATTTGCAAAAACTCAGACAACCAGTTTTCGCAAGCGTTTTTTGAGGCCAACGTAGTACCACCAAGAGCGTTTTGCATGGCCCGGTTAAGATGGTAATCACTTGGTGCCTGGTCCGGACTATACGGTGGGTGCGATAGGACATCCTATCCTACACCCTAACACTACACCATTCCTGTTGGCCAATTTTGGCCGCTTCTGGTCAATCGAATACTTCAAACGGTCGAGTTGTTCGCAGTAAATGATCGAATTAAGCGTCTGGCCATAGTTGAGCAGCTCATAGTGGATGATTCCTTTCCAATCCCACCACACACACAGCAAAACCTTCCTGGCCGTCAATCTGGGCTTGGCGATGGTTTGGGTCGGCTCACCGCGCTTCAACCCCAACCTTTTTCGCTGGACGTTATCATAAGTGATCCACTTTTTATCTCCAGTCACCATCCGATTTAAAAATGGGTCGAGTTTGTTCCGTTTCAGCAGCGTATCACAAGCGTTTAAGCGATCCAAAAGATTTTTTTGCGTTAATTCGTGTGGCACCCAAACATCTAGCTTTTTTGAAATCCAATCTTCTGCAAATGGTTCCAAATGGTTGTATGTCTTATACCGGTCCACTTGGATGATTTCGACTATTTTATCGGTTTCTACGTGTATTGGCCTACCAGTACGGTATACATCTTTGACATCCACTACACCAGAACGAAATCGATTGCGAATCGTTACAGCATCGGGCCCATAAACTTCACAAATTTTTCCTACTACCTCTCAGGTAGTAAAAACGTAAATTATGGCGAATTTCTTTCTTGGTGGACTCCATTTTTGGCGCGTTATAACTTGAGACTGAAACATATGATCACAACACAGTCTGGGTGTCCTTGTAGCTCTGGGTGTCCTCTTTTAAATCGCCGTACAGGATGACCCGATGCGATTAGTACAACCTAAGATATGTTAAAGAGTCATCATTTATTGAAAAATACGACATTACCCTTTGAACAACCCAAAAATATTTTCTTGATTTTATCGACGTTTTTGTCCGTCGTAATGGTTGATGGTCGTCCGAAACGTGGCTTATCTTCCACCACTTCTCGGCTCTCCTTGAACGTTGTGTACCACTCGTATGCTTGTATTTTCGACAGACACAATTCACTTTGGGCTTCTTAAAACATTTTCAATGTATTGGCACACGTAATTTTGTTTAGAACATAAAATTTGATGCTCTTTAAACTTATTGCTCCACAATTGTATCCATGGTAAATTCGCAGGATATCTTTTACCGATACCAATTAAATGAAAATTTCCGGGTATTTATTTTACAGAATGCTTATAAAAAAATGACATGTTGTATATACCAATTTTGGATCAATGTGTGACCTTGACCAAAAGAATTTAAAATCTTTTAACAGTAAATCCCGACGAACTGCTGAAAAAATCGTCATATCTTTACATCTATTTGAGGTACAGCGGTGAAACCGGTATGCATTCCAATGAGAAGAATAGATCCATTGGAAAAGTGAGTGTTTACGGCACATCGGCTTGCATTTCGGCAAAAGTATAAAAAAGTATACGGTCAAAAGTGTGAGGTGCCGCACTAATATCTAAAAATTACTTAATTACTAGCCGCTATTCTATGATAACTATTTTTGAAAATGAAACATATCATTCCAAAAATATGGCTTTTCCCGGTTTCAGGGCCCCCATTAGGCCCCGGGTCAAAATTTTCTAAGTGCTCACCTGTAATAAAAATAAAAAAAATTGGTCAAAAAATATATTTTGGGTCCAAATATGGGTCCCAAGTCCAAATTCCAGAAATCCCTTGAACACCTTGAACGCTAAAAATGTTTTTTAACCATCTTTCAAATGAGCCCTGTTTCAAGTCTCTACGTCTATTCATTCCAAAGATATGGCTTTTCCGGTTTCAAGGCCCCATTAGGCCCCGGGTCAAAATTTTCTAAAAATCCCGTCTAAGTGCTCACCTGTAATAAAAAATAAAATAAATTGGTCAAAAAATCTATTTTGGGTCTACATATGGGTCCCAGGTCCAAACTCCGGAAATCCCTTAAACACCTTGAACGCCAAAAATGTTTTCTAACTATCTTTCAAATAAGCCCTGTTTCAAGTCTCTACGTCTATTCAATCCAAAGATATGGCTCTTCCGGTTTCAAGGCCCCATTAGGCCCCGGGTCAAAATTTTCTTAAATCCCGTCTAAGTGCTCACCTGTAATAAAAAAAAAAAAATTGGTCAAAAAAAATCTATATTGGGTTTAAATATGGGTCCCAGGTCCAAATTCCGGAAATCCCTTGAACACCTTGAAAATGTTTTTTTAACCATCTTTCAAATGAGCCCTGTTTCAAGTCTCTACGTCTATTCATTCCAAAGATATGGCTTTTCCGGTTTCAAGGCCCCATTAGGCCCCGGGTCAAAATTTTCTAAAATCCCGTCTAAGTGCTCACCTGTAATAAAAATAAAAAAATTCGTCAAAAATCTATTTTGGGTCCACATATGGGTCTCAGGTCCAAGTTCCGGGTCAAAATTTTCCAATTTTTTTTGCCTTAAACCATCCTTGTGTGAATACGAACACACATGCAAAATTTCGTGAAAATCCGTCCAGTAGTTTCCGCGTCCATCGATCAGCAACAGAATTTTGGACTTATTTTTATATATATAGATGCCACCTGAGCAACGCCGGGTATTTTGACTAGTTAAAGTTAGTTTAAGTTTAGAACTTCTTTTTTTCCTCTCCTTGCTAAAGATAAATATTATGGATAAAATAAATGAAATACGAAAAATATTAAAATTTATTTTAGCTTACTAATCTGTAATCTAATAAATTATAATGTCATCTTACTTATGTAAAGCTAAATTTATAAACTCTAACTAAACTACTCCTAACTAGTTAAGCAGTCGTTGTTTTTTTTATTTTGAATCACTTAAATCAATCTACAATATTCTGTCGCACCCAAGTGATATGCTTAGCAACATCACAGTAGATCACATATTCATTCAGATTGCAACGTTGTTCTCGCACCTGGCCGGCGGAGACGATGCCACGTAATACCCAAGCGCCATTGTATTTGATCATTAGACCGCCACCAGAATCACCCATGCACGGTCCGGAACCATCTCGATTACCCGCACAAAGTGTACGATTCGAAGCTAAATCTTTTACTTCCAACGAACGTAAACATTCAGCTTCGCTAACAATTTCAGCATCGACCGCTTTTGGTAAATTTGTAATGACAGCACCATTTTCATCACCGCCCCAACCGGCGACAGTACCCCCTCTGCCCTTTTGGCAGTATTAGCTCAAAACGTTCGCTCCACAGACAAATCGGTTGTACATATGTTGTGTAACTGAAAAAAGTTTCAAGATTAGAAATGCCAATTGCAATGATTATTTTATTTAAAACTTACTCAACCGGCTGCTGCAGTTGAACCAAAGCCAGATCCGCATCTGGATACGTATTTGTATTGTATTGCGGATGCATTACCAGTTGTTGCACTTCACGTGCCAGTATACCATTTTCACTGTAGTCGTCTAAATTATGACGTCCTAAGTAAATTAATACTTGATTTGCGGATAGGCTGGTCAGCTTAAAACAGTGCGCCGCAGTGATGACAGTGCGCCGTGAAATCAAAGAACCACCACAGATAAACTTAAGACCCGAAGCTGTCAATTTCTGATAAATGGCAGTCAACCAAGGATACTGACCGCGTGCCAAAGTTCTGCCAAAGTTAATGAATGGCATAACCGTAGTGCCTTCACGTCCGCAAACATTTGGTGCAGGCGTTACAGGACGTTGGGTGCGATTCTCGATAGCTGGCTGTGGCTGCGGTTGTGGCTGTTGTTGTACTTGTGTGTTGATGCCGCCGTTACTTGAGGGAATACGTTGGCGTGTTGGAGCATTCTGCATGAAGAAGGGATATTGTTGATTTATTGTATCAAAATTAGGTCGAAACACTTCGAAGTTGCTAGGTAATCTAACCGATTGATCGACAATATTAAAAGTTGGCCGATTATTATTTGGTCTGGTCCGTATTATGGTTTGCTGCTGTTGCTGCTCTGGTATAGATCCGTCATAGAAAAAGACATTGTCATCGGGAAAACGATTACCTTGTGGTGCATTAAAGAATATTGTGGAAGAGCGTAATGTGTGCATCAAATTGATCATTGTGTTTGGTGGTGGATCTATAAAAAAGAAATAATTTTATTTTTTAACTTTTTTGCAGTTAAAAGAAATTTTCGTTCATACATACATTCTCTACCAGTACAAATTTGCTCCCCATTTAGCTGTATTGATACAAGCCGTGGTATTACATTCGGAATGGGAAAGTCCACACGATAAGAAATTGGATTACCATTGCGTAAATTTGCTTTGGTGGCTTCTTCACCATCGAAAAGTGACAGGCTGCCATAATAATTCTGAAATAAATCAAATTAGTTAAATGCGGGTTTTTACGCTAGTTTTTGTCCTATTTTAAAATAATTTCAAAATATAATTTAGTTTAAAATACATAGGTTATATTCAAAACAATTTTAATCATACGAATCTGACTCTTCCTGACATAACCATATAAACGCTTTGATACAAATCATATGTCTACATAAGGATCGAATGAAACAACAACAAAGAGTATTTCTACAAAGATAAAAAAATCGAAAATATGGCTTTCGATATACCACTATGAACACTTCGTCAACAAGAGAGTCTTAAGACAGATCGAAGAGTTGTCTTGCGAGTTATTTAATCTACTTATACAAGGAAAGAAAATATGTTGTTGGCGTATACTGATTACATTGATATTATTAACAAAGGTCAACATGATGTTAGCAGAGCTTTTTCGCAGATTGATGGAGCTGTCTGTGATTTTGAGCAAGACGAAGTACTTGATATCAGCTATCTGAGGAGCTGGAGAATTTCAATATGTACAGAGATTACTAGCATCAGACTGGAAATTAAATGAAGAAGAATTATCTCCAGAAACACAAATAAATACAATCTAGAAGACGTTTATACATATTTCCGGTCCTGTTAATTGGCGCAGAAGTATGTGTCCTGTCAATAGCGGATAAGTCGGCCTTAGCATTATGGGCTTTTTCTTTTGTTATTTTTTTGGCATAAATTCGAATTAATCATTATACCCTGTACCCAAAGGGTAAAAGGGTATATTAAGTTTGTGCGAATGTATGTAACAGACAGAAGGAGGCAAGATAGACCCTATAAAGTATATATATTCTTGATCAGCATTGGAAGGGGAGTCGAACTAGCTTTGTCTGTCTGTCCGTCCGTCCGTCTGTCCGTCTGTCATGCTGTCTGCCGTATGAAAACGATTATTTCGGAGACTATAAGAGGTAGAGCTTTCAAAATTGAAACTTAGACTCTCCAAGGCCGTCAAGTGTGCACTTACAAACGGTTTTTCTCTAGACCCATTTTAAGGGGTACCCCCATACAAATGTACCCCAAAATTTTGGGTTTTTGCATAAAAACGTCATTGTTTTTTATTCTAGGAAGTTCAAATTTAGTATAAATTATGTCTATGATAGTCCCAATAAAATATCTAAACATGGGTAGGACCAACAAAATTTTAGGTATAGCTCCCATACAAATTTACCCCAAAATTTTGGGTTTTTACATAAAAACGTCATTGCTTTTTATTCTAGAAAATTTAAATTTAGTATAAATTATGTCTATGGTAGTCCCAATGAAATAGACCAATATGGGTAGGCCCAACAAAATTTTAGGTATAAACCAAATCAAAGATATACCCGATTTTTTAAGTTTTTCTTTGAAAATCCAATTCAATGATGTATGGTAGTCAAATAGAACCTAACTTAAGGTACATATAGATTGGGTACAGGGTATCTTGCAGTCGAGCATACTCGACTTCAGCGTTCTTTCTTGTTTTTACTTACTCTACCTAGGCTTGACCTAAAATTTTGTTGGTCCTACCCATATTTGGATATTTTATTGGGATTATTATAACCATAATTTATACTAAATTTAGACTTCCTAGAATAAGAAACAATGTCGTTTTTTTTTTGCAAAGACCCAAAATTTTGGGGTAGATTTGTATGGGAATGGGTCTGAGAAAACCCGTTTACAATTGCACACTTGACGGCTCAGGAGAGTCTAAGTTTCGAATATAGTGGCCCTATCTCTTATATTCTCCGAGATAATCTCTCTCATACGGCAGACAGCAGGACAGACGGGCAGACAGACATAGCTCCCCCTTTCAATGCTAATCAAGAATGTATATACTTTATAGGGTCTATCTAGCCACCTTTTACCCTTATAGGGTATATAAAATAAGGGGTGCTAATAATAATTTTTCGAATGACCTTAACAAATGTAGTTGTGTTTCGTGGATCAGTACTTTTGTAGGGCGCAGTCGTGCAAAAAGTTATTAATGAGAAGTGATCAACCAAAGTGTGTAGATTAATAAGTGACTAACACTTTTTGCTCCTTTTTGTTCCATTTTGATAATATTTCATTTGTCCGTCCGTCTATTTTGTGTCTCTTAAATGTTTACGATGCTGTCTACTTATGCTGTCTTATTTTGTATTAAGTTTGCTGTGTCATAAAACTTATAAAGAAATTGGAATTTAGCATTGATTTTTTTGCACTTTCAAAAGGGAAAATATCAATTCAAGATTTCCGAAGATTTGCGGTTTTAACAAAACAAAATGTAACTAAAAAAATTACTTCAATTTAAACGTATATAACTTCTTAATTTTAACTGTAGCCACTAATAATGACACATACCGCACGATTCAAGACTTCTCACTTACATATTTTATGATTTATTTGTTTTAGAATTAATTTATGTAAATGAAAAACAAATAAAATATTAAATAAACCCATAAATGCTGACGTAAAGCGTGTCCAACACGCGATTCTAAATAATGTTTACACGTTTATCGGGTGTAAACCGGTAGCCGCTCAGATAATAGCCCAAAGTGAGCTTCAAGATGCTAAAGAGACTTTAACTAGATGCTGAGAAATGTTGAGAAGTGCTGAGAAATGCCGAAATTAAACGCTCTCTCAAAGCAAAAAGTTATTCATGATTGATAATTTAACTCTCCGATTCTGTAGTGGCTTTGTTTGTAAAACTTGTTTTTACGCATTTGATAATAATTTTTTTATTTTTTTATTTTTATTTGTCTACACATTAGTTTCTTTTGTTAATATTATTAACATAAATAGTTATTATTTTCCTCTTCAGGAAATTTTTTTAAGGAAATTATACAATAAAAAAAATATTATTGTTTCTATTTATTCTGAGGTCAGCAAATGCGTGGAAATGATAATGGATTCTACTGCATGCATATAAACATACAATTTTAATAGATTAAAAAAAAATGGTGATAAGACATTTTTTTGAAATCCCCAACAATTTGCATTAAAGAACTTTATAAACTTCTAATCGCAAACATTTTTGTTTTTAAATGTGCGCATGTCGATTTTTTATATAGATTAAATATCAAAAATAATATATATGTGTACAAGAGATAGCCGTGGCAGACTTGGATCTATGCGACTAGAGGAACAATCCTGAGGGATCGAAACATTGATGCAAGCCCGAACTTCCCCAAAAAAAAAATATTTGACAATACTACCTCCTATCTCATATTGTCTCCGAGCAAATCGATTTCATATGGCAGACGGGCATAGCCATTTCGACTCAGTTTTTAATTCTGATCAAGAATATAAATACTTTATGATGTCTGTCCTACATCTTTCTGCCTATTGATGCATTTTTTAAGTGGTCCGGTGTAGTGTAGTGTAGATACCTTAAAAGCGTGGTAAGTGAATGAGGTAACTGGTCCGATTAAAGATAATAAAAATAATAAGATGAGTAACACTGTACTTATATAACTGCCAACGGTATGCGTGAGTTTAAATACAACGTTCTCGAAAATATGCGTAAGTTTTTCATGGAGGGTTTGTCTAAAAGTTTTTGTGCACAATCTATGTATAATATATAAAATAGTAAAAATGTTTCTATGTCCGCGATTTTCGTTGAAACCGTCACACCGATGAGCCCCAAAATGGTTACATTTGAAAATAAACAATGCAAGTTCACTAAAACAAACGTTTCATTTAAGAAGTCTATTTTCAAGTTTTCCCACACAAATTTGTTTTGCTTTTTTAACATAAGAAAAAAACAAAAAATAAAAAACAGCTGATTGCAGCTTTCCTAATATATTATGGGTAAGATAAAAAAGTGGTATTTTTTAGTATGTTTTTAAGTTAGCCTCAGCCCATTTTGGTTGCGCTGCAAACAAAAAAGCAAATAGTAAAAATACCATCAAAAGAACTGAAATTGCACAAAACACAGCAGATGCGAAACGGAACAGAGCTGAAAGAGCAGCCGAAACGCCGGTATTTGCTAGTGTTACATAAAATAACAACTGTCGATTTTTGACAAAATATTTTTTATTTTATTTTTTATTGAGTTTATTTTTAATTCAAATTTCGAATTTGAAGTAATTATTTTCTACTCATGTCTTTTTTAAAATAGCAGATAAATTTAGTAAAAGCAACAAAAATTTGCGATTTAATTAGACCGATAAACTTTTAATTTGTAACCGATAACAGTTTTTCTCATATGGAATGCAACGACACGTTTTGGAAACTTTACTTTTGCGAATAATTTGAAATCGTACGAATTTACTAAAACGTAATTCGCATAGTTTTTTGTCATTACGGGAGCATCGCTGTATATATCGTCTTAGGAAAATTATGGATGGGCGTGGCGCCCATTGATACTAGAAACCTGCGAGAACAATTATGGATACTTCTGGTGAATTTTTATTCAAGCAAATTCACAAAATACACAAAAACTTGTAATTTAGGAATTTAGGAGCGAAAAAAATATGTCAACCGAGCAAGGCCGGGCATTTCGGCTAGTAACAAATAATAAAAAACGAGATATTCCCATACCAATGATCATCATTAGACATTTTTAATTTCAAAATTAATGCATTTAATGAATACAAATGCTTGTAAACTTCATAAGAATACTATATTAATCTTATTATATACAAATCAAACTTAATCACTTAAATGTCATTTTGTAAAATTGGGCGGTGGGCGTGGATCCATAGAATCTACACAGAAATTCATCGTATTTTTTCAAATATTTGCTTTCGTGAAATGAAATTCGGTATACTTATATGTCAATAGGACCGGAAAAGTGTAAAAAACTAGCAGTAGGTGTAACTTATATAGGAGATCGAAAAAATAAAACCTTATCATATTTTTTCAAAAAATTATTCATGAAAAATAAATTCGGTACACACATGATACTAAGAACAAAAAGTTGTCACTTTTTTGCAAGTATTTGATCTTCAGGAATGAAGCACTTTGTAATGGAGAGATGCCGAATAATGCATGCCCCATATAAGCTATACAAAAAAATTTACAGTAACAGTGTATTAAGAAGCAGAAAAAATATAAACGATTTTAAAGACGGGCAGTGGTAAAAGCTCTTTGGTGTCACTAAAATATTTGAACACCCGAGCAAGGCCGGTTACTTCAGCTAGTATGCTTATATAAAATTTGAGAATATTATTAGTATTGATTAATTTTATTTTTGACAGTTGACAGGTATACAATTCTTTTTTTTTTTTTCCGTCAACTCGTTATAATAATTCGACGTAAAATCCCAGCTATTAAAATGATAATCACCTTAACTGTGAAATCTTTATTCAGACAGTGCAGAAAAAGTACAAGAAACAAGTTTATGTCTCATTAATTTTTTTTTTTTTAAATATTTATTTTTAGTAATTTTTTTTTTAAAGATCTTTTCTTCGTATTTGAAGCCAAACTGAATTTCCGATTACTCATATACTCGTACTGTCTTCATATACACTCTTAGTATACAAAATTAAATATACGCTTACCGTTGTTATTGGATATTGTTGTGAGAATTTTACACTTAATTCATTTACAGATTGATCCAGTTGCAGTGTAATTCTACCGATATATTGATTACCAAAGCGTATATATTCAAAATAATTTGACACGGTATATTGGTAAAGATTGCGCTTGAATGAACTGTTGTAGTTATCGAAGCGATTATAATTCCTAAAATTGTGCCTGAAAGCAGCATTTTTAAAGAATATTCCTGGTTTTTTTTTTTTTTCGTTTAAATATTTTCTTTGTTGTATATACTGAAGTATTTATTTGTTTTAAAAGCAAAGCATAGGAGACAATACAACAACAACAACAAAACACTTAAAACCGATAACCACGCTGGGGAACCACTCAGCGTATTATTTACTCGTATGTGGTAAAATAGATCAACCGACAAACGTCTGATAAGTGACGCAGAAACAAAACGCAATCGCTCAAATAAAAAAATCCCGTATTTCACTTCACTGGCTTCGGTTTTTAAGCTATGCCGCCGAATAGATGCGTAACGAACCGTACTGCAGCAGCGTCTTAAAGCGAATGATCAAATCGGCTTAGTAAAAAAAAAAAAAAAAATTAAAATCGAGAAATTCACTACATTTCATAGTTATCGATTCTTAAGCTTCGAATCATTCGAGCGTAGAGAGAGAGAGCGTGAGTTAAAGATCGAGAGAGTCGGCTTTAGAATGCTACTAAATACTTACTATATTCAAACAAATATTGTATATGTATATTTTTATATTTGTCAATATCAATTTTTTTTTTTTTTTATTTTTTTGCAAATTAGCTTATAATTTATGTAATCTTAAGTGTTTTTTTATACACTGAAAAACTCGTTAGGGGTATCAAATAAAATTAAACGTTTTAAATGTTAAAATAAAAAATATTTAACGTTTTTATACTAGTTTCCCAAATTTTTATTTAAATTCAATTCAAATTTATTATCAAATATTGTCTTATTCGTTTATTCTTTTTTCTTAACGAATCTAAAAAGAAAGATAAGAATCAACTTTTTTTCACTAAACATCCACAATATCTATTAAAGTCACCATGATTTTAGAAAACTTAAAAGGGCCAAGTTACCTAAAAATAATTTAAAAATTTTTTTTTCAATTTTTTTTTTTCTAAAAATTTTGAGTCTTTATACCCGCCACACATAGTGTGAAGGGTATTATCAGTTTGTCGGAAAGTTTGTAACGCATTAAAGGAGGCATCGGAGACCCCATAAAGTATATATATTATTGATCAGCTCGACGAGACGAATCGATTTAGCCATGTCCGTCTGTCTGTCTGTCCGTCTGTCCGTCCATCCGTCCGTCCGTCTGTTATGCAGTTTTTCCGGAAAGTCTCAAAAGATATTGACCTGAAACTTTAAACTTAAGCTTTTGTGCTCCTAGGCAGTTTGTATGTCAGAACCAAGGTGCCACGCCCACTTTTAGATATAGCCCCCATACAAACTTACCATTTTTTCGGATTTTTTGTATGAAAATTGTTATTATTTATGAATGTTTTGACTACGAATCGGGTAAAAACACTTTTAATCCAATATCCATCCATCCAATATCAGAAGAAAGGTGCCACGCCCATTTTTATATATAGCCCCCATGCAAACTTACCATTTTTTTTCGATTTTTATACCCGCCACACATAGTGTGAAGGGTATTATCAGTTTGTCGGAAAGTTTGTAACGCATTAAAGGAGGCATCGGAGACCCCATAAAGTATATATATTATTGATCAGCTCGACGAGACGAATCGATTTAGCCATGTCCGTCTGTCTGTCTGTCCGTCTGTCCGTCCGTCTGTTGCAATGCGTGTTTTCGGAAAGTTTTAAAGATATTGACCTGAAACTTGCAACTTAAGCTTTTTGTGTTCCTAGGCAGTTTGTATGGCAAACCAAGGTGCCACGCCCACTTTTAGATATAGCCTCCATGCAACCACTTACCATTTTTTTTTCGATTTTTTTGTATGAAAATAGTTATTATTTATGAATGTTTTGACTACAAATCGGGTAAAAACACTTTTAGTCCAATATCAATCCATCCAATATCAGAAGAAAGGTGCCACGCCCATTTTTAGATATAGCCCCCATGCAAACTTGCAATTTTTTTCGATTTTTTGTATGAAAATTGTAAATGTATTTACTACAAATATGGATAAAAGCAGTTTAATGACATCCAATTTCAAAAGAAAGGTGCCACGCCCATTTTTTGATATGGCCCCCATACATACCAAGCGCCCATTTTTCAGATTTTGTATGAAAATAGTTCTTATTTATGGATATGTTCACTTCAATCTGTGTAAAATCACTTCTACTGTTATTCTATGAATATGCTTCCGATATGACAAGGATCGAGCCACTATAACATATAGACCCCATACAAACTCACCTTAAATTTTTTATTTTTTCAAGAAAATTAATAAAGTTTCGTGTGGCGGGTATTTGAGCTTCGGTGCTTCCGAAGTTAACGTTCTTGCTTGTTTGTATTAAAATTATTATTTGTAAATGTATTTACTACAAATTGCGTAAAAGCACTTCTAATGACATCCAATTTCAAAAGAAAGGTGCCACGCCCATTTTTTGATATGGCCTCCATACAAACCAAGCGCCCATTTTTCAGATTTTGTATGAAAATAGTTCTTATTTATGGATGTATTCACTCCAATCTGTGTAAAATCACTTCTACTGTTATCCTATAAACATACTACCGATATGACAAGGATCGAGCCACTATAACATATAGACCCATACAAACTCACCTTCCATTTTTTTCTTTTTTTAAGAAAATGATTAAAGTTTCGTGTGGCGGGTATTTGAGCTTCGGTGCTACCGAAGTTAACGTTTTTTTTTTGTTTTTATTTGATTTTATCAGAAAGTTTGTAACGCCTAAACGAGACATCGGAGACCCTACAAAGTATATATTCATGATTAGCACAACGAGACGAGTCGATCTAGCCAAGTCCGTCTGCTTGTCTGTCTAACTGATCGACTGTTTGTCTGTCCGTCTGTATTTATGCGATTCATTCGCTTAGTTTTAAAGACATTGACCAGAAGCTCGGAACTTAAAATTTTCTCAGTCCTAAGCAGTTCAAATGTTAAAATCAAAGCGCCTCGCCTATTGTAAGGTACCTTTTCCTTTTTTCGAATTTTTGTGTGAAAATTGCATTTATTTATGAACATATTTGGAGAATATGGGGTTCCACCGAAGTTAACGTTTTTCCTTGTTATTATTGAGGCTTTTTTTTTTTCAATCTAATATTAAATTAAACTGTTTTAAATTTTCTATATTTACTATATACTTATGTATACTAATTTTTTTTATTTAAATCCATCCAAAAACACTACAGTGATTTTCAAGATGGCGTAGCTTATGTTATTTTGAAAAATTTCAAAACTTTGAAGCTTCAAACTGTTTCACCTAGGTCTATTATATTGCAGTTACAAAAAAAAGGAAACTTGCAAATCACTTTTTTTAGAGAGTCTTGCCCAACACTAGAGATGGGTGTCGGAACGGAAATCCCGCGGAATTCGTGCGTGGGTCCCGGTGAGTTTAAATTCTTTTTATATACCCGTCACACACAGTGTGGAGGGTATTATCACCATTGTCAGAAAGTTTGTAACGCATTAAAGGAGACATCCTAGACCCTATGTGCATATATATTCTTGATCAGCACGACGAGACGAGTCGATCTAGCCATGTCCGTCTGTCTGTCCGTCCGTCCGTCCGTCCGTCCGTCTGTCCGTCGTCTGCCTGTCTGTATTTATGCGATTCATTCGCTCAGTTTTAAAGATATTGAACTGCAACCTGAACCTGCTTCTTCTCAGTCCTAAGCAGTTCAAGTGTAAAATCAAAGTGCCACGCCCATTTTAAGGTGTGGCTCCCATACAAATTTACCGTTTTTTTCAGATTTTTTGTATGAAAATAGGATTTATTTATGAATGTACTTCACTGAAGTTAGATAAATTATTTTTAATGTCATCCAGTATCAAATCCAAGCAGCCACGCCCATTTTAAGATACAGCTCCCATACAAACTTCTGTCGTCCATTTTCGAATTTTATATGAAAATAGCTATTATTTATGAATGTAGTCACACCAAGTGGGGTAAAAATATTCTTATGTCATCCCATGTCAAATCCAAGTTTGCCACGCCCATTTTTAACTGTAGCCCCCATACAAATTGAATGAATTAAGTGAAGTTCTTGTATAAAAATAGGTATTATTTATGAGACTATTTACTCAAATTTATGTAAAAACACTTCTCTAATGATATCCAATAACAAAACCAAGGTGCTTCACGCCTATTTTTAGCTATAGTCCCCATACAAACTTATCTATTATTTTCGAACAAATGTATGAAAAGTAATAATTTTCGAATATATATTTATAAATGTATATAAGCCACTGATGATCACACTAAACTATTCAAAGATTCGTGTGACGGGTATTTAAGCTCGGTTCCACCGAAGTTAACGTTTTTACTTGTTTTTTTAGATTTCACATAGTACCATCCAATTTATATAGTTCTAAAAATATATTTATTTATGAAAATCAATCAAATAAAAATACTATCCAAACATTACCTCAAACTTCAATT
The DNA here is from genome assembly GCA_018903435.1 of Leucophenga varia. Taxonomy (NCBI): domain Eukaryota; kingdom Metazoa; phylum Arthropoda; class Insecta; order Diptera; family Drosophilidae; genus Leucophenga; species Leucophenga varia. The sequence continues at coordinate 23,594 of JAEIFJ010000675.1, forward strand.
TTTATTGGTATTTTTATAAATTCAAAATTTTTATACCTGAAGGGTAAAAGTGTCCGTACGTCCATATGACATGCTGTCTGCAGAGTAAAAGCAATAATCTTGGAGACTATAAGAGTTAGAGTTACCATATCTAAAACTTAGATTCTCATAAACCGCCAAGTATTCACTTGCAAATGGTTTTGCTAGCCCAAATTTAAGGGGTACACACATAAACTAAGGAAATATCCCAATATGGGTTGAACAAAAAAAAATTTAGGTATAGCCCCCATTTTTTTAAGTTTTTGTATGAAAATCCAATACTCTGTAGTACCATGCAGTCGACCGTTCTCGACTTTAGCGTTATTTCTTGTCATTTTTGTTGTTTGCGTAATATATTTATGATTTTATGGATTTTTTTCTCTTTATATTGAGGATTTCGAAGCATACTACCATAGCATACCATAGCAACTAAAAATAATATCTTTCTGGGCAAAATCTTTTAGTCTAGGAGAATCCCAACAAGCCGGGACTGGCTTGTTGATAACAGAACAAAAAATAATTCAAATCAATCAATGAGTATCATAAAACTCTCAACGATATAACACACAGTACCTGTGTGCCGAACATAGCAACATCGAGCGTAATTTGGAAAGCAGCCGATATGCCATGCTGGATATTAAGCCCATATGCTTCCAGGAATAAACAGCTACTTGCAGACTGCTTATAAATAAAAAAATTTTGCTAACTTCAAACAATACCGCAGTGATCAAAATTAACAGATTAAAAGATTACATGGCCTACAAGAGCTCCAATGACATCCTGAAAATGAAAAGAACAGTCATTCTTCACTTCTAGGAGGATGATAAAAGGTTGAACACCTGCCTTTTACTATCCGGCACCAAGTAAGAAAGAGCTTACATTTAAAAGGAACAAACTTCTTAAAAGATCTGTCGAAAATAAACTCAAGCAAAGCTAAGTGCTAGTCTATGATAGTATTATACATTCTGAAGTCTCGAACTGGTTTGAGACCAAGTGGCAACACAGTGTGGTTATGCACCCTAGAAAACCACAACCTAACCTAAGCCTAACCTCACTTATTAATAGGCAATTAACGTTTCAATACATGTCGGCTACCCTCATTAAGGCCAAATAGGATACATACAAATATATTCTTGATCAGCGAGACGAGTAGAGTTGCTCTTGCTATATCTATTTGTCTACTAATAAATTAGTATTTTATTATTATTTTCTTTTAAACTAGTTACAAAAAAAGAGACAATTGAGATTTATTACTTAGATAAATTGATTTATTCATTCAGAATAAAATTAAAAATTAACTCATTTAAAATTAAATGCATACTCAAAACACGGAATTCCGAAACAAACGAAACAACTAAACCAGACCCTGTAAAATCCAATCAATGTGCTTTGCCAGATCACAATAGACGACATATTGACTTAGATTACATTGCTGCTCTGCGCGTTGTCCCAAAGATACAATACCACGCAGCATCATGCGACCTTACGCTTAATCATTAAACCACCACCGGAATCACCCATACGTATCCCGGAACCATCTAAATTACCAGCGCATAGCGTACAGATCTGAAGTCAGACCGGGTGACATTGAGTGCACGCCTGACAGACCGCTTCGTTAACAATGCCTGCCTCCACCATTTTTGGTGTACGTGTTACAGTGTTGCCATGCTCATCTTTACCCCAACCGGCGACAATGCCCTTTCATTTTCGCCAATGAACGCATCAGTGTCACTACGCCAAATACAAATCGGTTGTGCATATAAATGCTATAACTGTACTTAAAAAAAAAAATAGTAATAAATTTATTTTTCAAAGAATTAAATGATTTATCGACTCAGAAGTACGTCAATGGTATCAACAAAGTCAACATTGCAACGTCAGCATCAGAAAATGTAATACGATTGTAGTCTCGATGACGACGATAGACCGATATCTCGTGTCAGAACACCTCCTTCACTGAGCGAAGATAGATCATGACGTCCCAAAGATACGCCAATTTGCTGTTCTGTACGTCCCTCGCAACAATGTGCCGCAGTGATGACAACAGTTGCTGAGACCAACGAACCGGAGCATTTAAAGTTAAGATTAAGACTTTCTCAGATAGATTGCCGTTAACAAGGAAAACGACCACGCATAATACCCTCGCCATGATGTATTAACGCCGCGTAAAGTGCTACCTTCAATGCCACATTCAAATTGTTGTGGTTGTTGTTGTTGTGTTCTGGCTTATCAGCTGAGTGGCTGGTGTCGGCGCTGGCAGTGGCAGTGGTGGTGGTGTTCTTTGTGGTTGCACATCAAATCGATTTGCACCAAAGGGTGGTACTGTATGTGGTACTACATCATTATATGTCGGAATGCTATTACCACGTGTATTCATATTACCGCCGCTATCAATCTGATAGATTAATGTCTGGCAACAGCGCCGAGTACTGCGATCAATACCAATCGCATCAATATTTGTGCGAAAAGTACCAACGTCGTCTAACTTAAATTCGAATACACCATTATTACCGTTATTCATATTATAGATCATTTTGTTATTATTATTATTTATATTTGATCCGCTTAACTTCTATAGTACTTTGTAACGATAGACATTGATATTGTAGAAACGATTAAAGAATGAATTGGGTGGCGAATTCATTAAAATTGAATAAAAAAAATTGTTAAAAAAGTTTCGAAAAACATTCAAAAATTTTACTTACATTCACTTGAACGACATAACTCTTGTCCATTGAGCTGTAGCTGTTAGTTTTGGTAATAATTGGCGCCGGAAGCAAGACTTAGGCGAAATGCTACCGCAGGATTCTCACCAATATTTTGACGTGCTGTTGCCTCATCTGGATATGGCAATAGCGCACCTACTGCATTTGTCTATAAAGAAATAAAATACAAAACAAGCAAAAACGATAACGTTAACGGTAGCACCGAAGCTCAAATACCCGACACACGAAACTTTAATCATTTTCTTGAAAAAATAAAAAAAATGGAAGGTTAGTTTTTGGGGTCTATATGTTTTAGTGACCCGATCCTTGTCATATTAGGCATATTCATGGGATAACAGTAGAAGTGATTTTATCCAGAATTGAGTGAATATCTATAAATGGGAGGTAAATCTGAAAATGGGCGCTAGGTTTGTACGGGGCCATGTCAAAAATGGGCGTGGTACCTTCTTCTAATATTGGATACCATTAGAAGTATTTTTACCTAATTTGTAGTAAATAATTCATAAATAAAAAAACTATTTTCATACAAAAAAATCGAAAAATGTTTTAAGTTTTTGGTTACTATAGATAAAAATGGGCGTGGCACCTTTATTCTAATATTGGATGCCATTCGAAGGGTTTTTACCTAATTTTTAATAAATTCATTCATAAATAAGAACTATTTTATTCAAAAATCAAAAAATATGATAAGTTTGTATGGCGGCTATGATATCTTAAAA